>JAQQSZ010007588.1:0-13268 GCA_028646595.1 Phalanger gymnotis | reverse complement strand
GGGGGGGGAGGAAATGGGGAGAAAATTTGCAATTCGAACGCCTGTGAAAATCAATGCTAAAAACCAAACATATTAAAAATAAATTAAAAAATAAATTAAAAAAAAAGACACTGGAGTGGTTTGTCATTGCCTTCTCCAGTTCATTTTACGGATGAGAAAATCGAGGCAAACAGGGGTAAATGATTTGCCCAGGGTGACACAGCTATGAAGAAGGCCAGATTTGAATTCTGGAAAACAAATTGGCAAGATTTGCCATTGGTGAGGTCTTGAGGTTTTGAGGTCAGCATAGAATGAATGTTTATGAAATAAAAGAAAGAAGTACAGGGAGGAGTGGCGAGGACTTATTTTGATTCTTTGCCCTGTCACTCAGCACCAACGTAACATAGGTAAGCAGAGAGCTTGCAGAAGACTGTACGGAAAGACAGGGTGAATAAAGAGTCTCTTGAAGTTCCAGCTGTGATACAGATCGCTCTTGGACCCTGGACGGTAAAGTTTACGCGTCGCCTCTTTCGGTTAGGTAGTGAGTGGTGTCACCGGTGGCTAAGTGAACCTCTTTATCTGTAGTTGCCAGAAAATCTGTGAGAGTCTATAGGTTTCGTGCTGAGGAATGGTCTAAATGAAAGGGAATACTCTAATTAAGGTCATTGAAGCTTCCATCTGGATTGAGCAATTGATGCAAAAGGTTTCACATGATTTTTATAAGGCTTCCTCCTATCGTTTCCCCCATTTAATGTTTTACCTTTTCACCTTTCACAAATTTTCCTTTTGCTACCACCATGGGGTTCCTATTGTCTTTGCGTTCCTGCAATTCAAACCCAGGCCCTTCATGGTGACACTTTGGTAAACCACTTACCTTGTATAAGCCTCCTTTTCCATTCATAAAATGGAGATGATAATGCTTGTGATATCTGCCTCACAGGGTTTACTGGAGAAACAAATGAGATAATGCATATATCAGATTTAACTCTATATTAACAGATAAGGTTAGGATGAACGATAAATTTATAAGGGGGAAACCACAAGGCGGCAAAGGAATTGCACCAACTTCAATATACATTTGAGTCTGGTCTCCTTAAAAGTGGTATCCAATTGAATGTAAACTCCTGAAGGAAAGGGGTTTCTTTTCCTTTTTCTTTATATGCTCAGCACTTAACGCAGCCCCAGCATGCAATAAGCAGTTAATAAATGCCTCTCGGTTGACTGGTTAATTGTTGGTTAATATTATAGGTAGGACTTTCTTTACTTTACATTTGCAAAGTAGACTTGAGTAGCCTCTCTATGCCTTTGTCCAAAAAGACACAAACCCTGGGGACAGAGGGCCACTCAGACGCAGCTGTAGTTTTGACCACAGCTGATTGATTCCTGGGTTTAGTTGTATCCTGTTAGATTAAGATGAGAACTCACCAGGACTGAGGGAAGACTACATTGACTATGTTGGAGGTGTCTCCTTTCTGAATGCTTTTTGTCTTCTCTTTCCCTGCTCCAATCCTTCAGGGGTTTAGGATATCCACTCTGCTACTTACTACCTATATGACCTTAGGGAAATCACTTAATCTCTCTGCTCTCTCAGTTTCCCCATTTGTAAAATGAGCAGGTTGAATGGTGACTTCTAAAGGTGATGGCACTAGAGGTTTGCTTTGATAATACTAAATTTATTTGGTTAAATTCATTAAGTACGGGTATTGTCCCTAACTGGAATAAAGCAACAGCTATAAACCACTATATCAATATAAACTTTTACCGTGGAGTTTATTTTTATTTGATTTTTAACTATTGACTAAAATTCAATTCAATAAATACTAATTATGCTGTGCCAGGCATTGTGCTAAGCACTAGGGATACAGTTAATAAAAAGAAAGATAGTCCGCACAGTCCCTGCCCTCAAGGAGCTTATAATCTAAAGGGAGAGATAACACACAAAAGGAGGCAGGAAAGGGGAGACAGTAAGAGGATGCACCAGGCATCTTATTGCATGGATTTGAAACCGGGCAGAGTAGCAGAGGCAAAGTTAAGAGCCTAGTTTCTGCCCTCTATAAAAGAAGGCATTGGGAAGAGATTGGCACTTTGCCGACCAGCCCTCCAATCAGAAGCGAGAGGAAGCCGACGTGAATCAAGACTTGAGTCAGCAGCATGGGAGTGAGCTGAGAACGGATGAGCTTATCCTGGGAAGGGCATCTTGTTCCATGAAGTTGAAATCTGGCAGAAGAGCAGATACAAAGTGGAGTGAGATATCTTAAAGTCTGAGTTTAAAATGTTTCAAATCCCTTGCTTGTCCTTCTGAAATAGGGGATATTTAAGAAAGATATCTTCTTGTCCTTGTGAAAGCACCGTCACCTAATTTAGCACACAAAAATTTTCAAGCTGAATATTTTGTTAGCAAGAGGATTCTCGTCTCTGCTCTGTTGATTCCCTCAAATTTACCTTTCCACCTGTGACCTCCCTCACTCCTGCTCAGGCTCATTTCTCCAGATGTCTCTCTGACATTTCTTCTTCAGTGCTTCTTTGCCAGCCACATTTAACTTCACGGAGACTACAGCTCCTTATCTGGTCATTTAAAAGTCTCCCTTTCCTTTTCTTGTTTGCAGTTTCATCTCTCTTCCCCCACTGCCCCCATGGTTTGGGGCACTCCTTCAGAGCCTCCTGTTATTTCAGGCAGTTGTCAAATCTCAAATCTCTCTCAACACTTCAAACCATTTTCTATTCCATTGATACATGTCTCTTAATATTATTACATGTCAACTGGATGATGACTCGTGATGTCATATGCAACCTAGAATTAACTTTAAAGGGATGTGTAGAATGGTACACCTGCAAAGGTCATTTGAGATGAAAATAACAGGAAAGACTAAAAATACTCTTGAAGGAGATATAAGAATATTAGCTCTCTGAGGGCAGGGACCTTGTCTATATAGCTCACTTCATATTATCCTAATAAACCGTTACACAGAATTAGACAGAGAGAGTCGGAAGGGATGGAAATAAGCCTTTGTATGAGTACCTACTATGGACTAAATGGTGCCTGTTATCTTATTTGGCCTCCACAACAACCCTGTGAAGTAGGAGCTGTTATTATCCCAATTTTACAAATGAAGAAACTGAAGCCAAGAGGTTAAGTGACTTATCCAGACTCCCATGGCTAGTTAAGTTTCTGAGGCTGGGTTTGAACTTAGATATTCCTGACTCCAACCCCAGAACTCTATTCTGTGCACCACCTAGCTGCCTCTGATATCTGCTTTTTATGATAATGACAATCGATGATGAAGAAATGTTTTTGATAAAGGAGCCAATGACAGTTTAAACCATGGACCTCACACTGTTCATCTCTTGGCCAATTTCAGAGACTACTAGGTAGCAAAGCCTTTCTTTTCTGAGAAAATTGAGCTTGTTTTCCTGGCCTGTGAAAGACTCCTGGGCGTCACTGCTCTGGCATGTGGATTTCATTAACTTGTCCAGAGATGCTGGCTCACTGGCAAATGTGGTTCCATTCTTCATGACAGCCAGAACTTTGGCACTGCCCACACATGACACCATAGCATTATTCACTGTGGAACATACTGCTATTAATGCCTTGTGGCTCTCAGTGCCTTTCAGGGCCTCAGCCCTTATTGAAGAGGTCATTTGGCAAACACATCATGCATTTAAATAATCCGTTTTTGGTTTTATGTATGTCTAGTGCACCATTTTCAGAACATATTTTCTGAAATGATGTCTTGCCCTATTGACCCCTGACAGAGCAGTAGATTAAAATGGAACCTTACTGCCAAGCTCTGGCAGCTGTTGTCAAGACCTGTAGATACCAAAGCAAACTAGAAACTGAATTATGCACAAAGAACATGCACAAGTATTCAGAAGAAGATTTCACTGAATCGCCATCTTCAAAGTTGAATGAAGGATCTGGAAACCATGGTAACTAAATTGCCAAGAAATATTTATTTAGAACAACAACAACAATAAAGAAAATTAATCATTTTTAAAATAAGAAGAGTTTTATTGTGTGACCTTTCAAATGAAATATCAGGGAAATACAATTTACAGTGGGAGTCTATTTAAATAATTAACCTAAATTTTTGACAATAGTCCTTTCAATCAGTCAGCCAGTCAACAAACATTTATTAAAAACTTACTCTACCCTAGGTACTGTGCTTAATATACTAATGAATGAAGGAGAGAATAAATGGACAGATAGATGATTTATAGGGTACTGATAACATCCTAACATTTAGAGTCACCTGACTTTACAAAAAAATGTAGCTAAATGGTTCTTTTCTTGTCTCAAAGAAAATTTCTACTGGAAGATTCTTCTAACTTCCATGCTGAAGTATTTGTACTTTTGTAGCCCTCTTAACCTCCGTAGGTTTTAATCCCAACTTCTATTCTCACAAATGAGTCAGATCCACAGAGCTTAGCTAGCTATATTTCCCAGTCAGTGTTCTAGGGTATTTCTGTGGGATAACGGGGTGGCTATCTCTAATACCATTGGCATGAGGTCTCATTCATATGCTCCCCTTCAAGATTATTATTTGAAAATCAATTAAGTAAGCTAGCCTTAAGTTAATTTTAGAAAGGAGTATTTAATAAGGTGACACAATAAAAACAATTGGTACGAACCCCTTCCTCTCTCACTACCACTACAAATATTTTGTCCCACAAGTCTCTCACTACCACTACCAATATTTTCTCCCACAAGAATAGAGTCCTAAGGAAAGTCAGCTCAAGAGGACGTGTGACAAACATGTAACTTATATCTCTTGCTTTCTGGAAGACTTTTGTCTCATTCATGAGATGCTCAATGACTTCCCATTAGATATAGCATACTTTCTATGGGATCCTGGCTGATTCAAATATGTGTCTAGGACACCAATGAGAAGATAGAAGGTCTAACAAAGTGGGGAAAAGGAGACTTGGTTAAGTTTGAAGACAAGGCCAAAGTTTCTCTATGCTCTCCTCCCTGTAATGGTGCCTTTTCTTAGGATTGCCCTCAACCTAGGTCTTCTATTCTGAAATGCTTATAAACTTTCTTTGCTATGTCTCTTCTCTGTTACAGCTCAGTCCTATCTTTACTTGCTGGAGGTGAGCTAAAATTTCCTGTTTGCTCCCACCTTTTTCCTTCTGGACCCTTTAAATCTCTATCTGGCTCTGACAAAGTTCTTTAAAAAATACAAATTCCTTAGGGGGAGACTAAATCTCTCACAAAATGGCTTTGAATGATTCAAAGAGGTATATGGACCCTGTTCATATCTGGTTCTGACAGATTTAATCACAAAGTGATCTTACCTAACAATGGTTGCTTTTGAATGTGTGGGATAATTAAGAGCCTTGTCCTTATATTTTGATAGCAAATGGCATAAAAATGAATAGGGCAGGCCTAGCTGTGAATGGACTATGGCTTAAACCCTTAAGAAACAGGGTCCAGATTTCCTATCTGAGTCTTACTAGTGACTGACGCTCCATTAATCTATTTCATTAGGAAGGAAGGGCAAAGGGTAAAGCAAACTTTTCTAATGTTTAGCATTTTGCAGAAATGGCCACATGTTGATCTGTGCTCCTAAAAAGGAACTTTCTCTACCAACTCCAATCTAAATCTGAATTAGTATTATGGCTTTTTTTTTTTGGTGGTGGGGGGGTGTTATTTAGCTTACATTTACTCCTACATTCCACATGTAACAGGCATAAGACCCCATGTGTAATGGGAGTTTTTGTTAACCCACTTATAGAAATCTTTGTATGGGAGTGTGGGTATGTGTAATCAAGTGAGAAAATAACTTTTTGGGTATTCTTAGACAACCACACCAAACTACTTCCCCACAATCTGCTACGGGAATCATTCATCACCAATGCCCTTATATCAGTTTCAAAGGAAACTAAGGAGTATATTCTCATATTTCCTCAAAACTTCCCCCCAATACATAAACTATCACATTCATTAATCAGCTTACAGGCATAGACTGCTTTTAAAAATAAAAGCTAGCACTTTTTCCATAAGCTGTTTTTCTTTCGATATCAAAATCAGACATCATTGACTTAGACATCAATTATATTGACTATAACATTTATTAATAGTAACAGATAATGCAGATAATCTAAATATAATACATAGTTCATACACGTGAATGTATATACATATATACACATACAAACACGTTTGTATGTGTTTATATACATATATGTATATGTATAATGTATGTATACAGTGTGTATGTGTGTAAATGAAACATCCATAAATAAGCGTATAAATACTACAATTCTGGAAACTCATGTAGTCCCAGATAGTGAGATCAGCAGGAGAGTGGAACCAGAGCACTAAACTCATGCTATCACATCTGAGATATGGGCTAGGCTAACTTCCTGACTGATGTAAATGTTAATTCTCTACAACATCCTTAACAGATAATCACACAACCTCTTTGAACATTTCTAGTGACAGTCACTATTTTGTGATTCAGCCCACTTATTTTTAAAGATTCTGATATGTCCATATATTTATGTAGATCTCTCTGTATAGATGAACCTATTTGTATGTGTGTGTTTTATATACATATATTGTATCTGTATGCATATATATGTTTCAGCACCATATTAGGTGTTAGAAAAGTCACAAGCTACAGTCACCTGTAACCAATGACTAACCTGTTCATTCCTCCACAGATGGCCATCTCAGCCTGACAGTCAAAGTATCTCAGGAATCTTCCTCAAAATATCTTGTCCGCAGAATCTCATCTACACGGAATAACAGTTAAATTTGGTACTCTCAAATTGTCTCTCTTAAAGATGACAGTGAACTCATCCTCTCTCACAAACTCTTTCTCCATGACAGTTAACTGTACTAAACTCAAGTTCTCATTGTCATCTCTCAGTCCTCCCACAGACTTCTCAGAGATGACAGTCAACTTACTCAGTCTCTCATAGTCTCTGCAATGGCAGTTAAATTGTCAATCGCAAAATCCCATTCCTTCTTTTAAAGACACAGTAACAATATCCAATACCTTTGTGAGAAAGGCTGTTTAAAACTGGAGTGAGTCCATTTTTCTAACTTTGCTTCTTCTGTTCTGTTAGGAGATTTCAGGGGCAAAATGCACACAGATCTTTCTGTTGCAGTAATCGAGTGGAAACTAACTATATACAAACCGAAAACCACTCAAAAGAGAACATATTTATAATGATTATACCT
Organism: Phalanger gymnotis; assembly: GCA_028646595.1. Taxonomy (NCBI): domain Eukaryota; kingdom Metazoa; phylum Chordata; class Mammalia; order Diprotodontia; family Phalangeridae; genus Phalanger; species Phalanger gymnotis. Next base: position 6,100 of record JAQQSZ010007588.1, on the reverse strand, counting down.
AAAGTTTAATGAATACAACCTTCATTTGGCTTCCCAAATAGTGTGATACAATGTAAAAGACAACATGTAAAACTTCATATGATAATTTGTGTGTCCTCGGAATGTTTGCCAGGATCCCACTTGGAGACTCGTGTTTCTGAGCAGCATTGTTGGGTGCTCAGCTCTATCTTTCCCATAATACAATGGAGGATAGTTCGTCGATAACAACACCACCAACACCAACAACAAAAGCTAACTATGGAAAGTTAAATGAAAAACCAACAAATCTCAAACTCTTTGCATAGTTAAACTAGAAAATGAAAAGTTAGAAGAAGATATTCTTGTAAGCTCAGCCCTCTTGCTTCCCAAAAATGACTCTTAATCAAGGGGTGGGGGCAGCATTTTCAATAATGACTCTTCAGCTTGTGTTTTGGAGATTTCATCTTTGTATGCATCTTCAGGTGAACAAACTGTTATATACTGTTATATAGAGATCAGCACCTATTCCTGCAGTTTGTAGTCTTACGGAATTGCCTAGGAACATTGACAGACTTGTCCATGGGCATGATGCTAGTTGGTATTGAAGACAGAACTGAAACTTTGGGTCTCTTTACTTTGAGTCCCACAATCTATCCCTATGTTATAGTTAGTCAGTACACAGGGAGGAGAGGGAGGGAATGAGCATTTATATAGCTCCTATTTTGTGCCAGCTTTTCAGATATCATCTCATTTTATCCTCACAGCAACCTTGGAAGTTAGGTGATATTATCCCCATTTTACAGGTGAAAGAAATGAGGCAAACAGAAGCAATTTGCCCAGCACCACACAATTAGTCAATGTGTCTGTTTTGAGGTCAGGTTTTGCTGATTTCAAGTCCAGCACTATCCACTAGGCCACCAGCTGCCTCAGGAGATCTGTGTTTCCTTATTACCTCAAATAAACAGCAGAATGGCTTAGTAGGAAGAATGCCAGATTTAGAGACAGAAAATGCTAGGCTCAAGTCTGTTTTCTGACCCTTATTGGCTGTATGTCTGTGAGCAAGACATTAAATCTTTAAGACTTGTTTACTGGCTTGTGATCTGCATTAGTAGGAGTTTCTACCTATGAAATCAGACAGATGATGAATGATAGATAGATGGACAGATGGATGAATGGACAGAAATATGCAGAAGATAGGCAGAAAGATATATAAAAACAGACAGAAATAGATATGTTATCTATGTTATATCTATGTTAATAGATGAAAAAAAGAAAGTGACGATGAAGACAGACGAAGAAGAAAAAGAAGAGAAGAGGAAGAAGAAGAAGAAGAAGAAGAAGAAGAAGAAGAAGAAGGACGAGGAGGAAGAGGAAGGAAGGAATAAAGGAAAGAAGTGAATGGATGGATAGAGAGATAGATACAATATTAGACAGAACATTTATCAAGTGCTTATTATGAGTCAAGCACCGTAGTAAATCAGTCATTTTGGATGGGGTAATCTTATCAATGTGGGTGCTCCCTCCAACTAAGCAAATCTTAATCCTTTAACCCCTGCCTATCCTGGATCATCATAAGGAATCTCATCAACTATGGGGGCTTTTATCACTTGTTGTTTCTTCTTTTGTTGTGATGAATACCACTTCCTATTTGTTACCCTTCTCTTTCCCAAAGTAACCTGCCTATCTTCTTCAATCATGCCGGTTTTTACTGACATCCTTTACTCTGGGTCTTCATAGTTTCATACTTGGTAGAGCTGGAGCCAAACGGTTCCAAAACCAAACAGTTCCTGTCTTGAGTAGCTTACTTTCTACTGCAGAGGAAGTAAATACTGAATGGCTAGATGATAAATGCCAAGTAATTCTAAGGGACCATTAACACCTGGGGAAATCAGGAAAGCCATTTTGTAAGAGGTGGCACATGAGTTAAGCTTTAAAGGGATTTAAGGGTTCGGAGAGGAAGAGGTGAGGAGGGACAACATTTCAGGTGTAGAAGATAGCCTGTGTACAGGGAACAATGGCAAGCAGGCCATTGGGGCCAGAATATGGAGCACGTGAGGGGAAGGAATATAGAATCTGCCAGGAAATGTCATCTAAGAGTAATTCACATTTGTGTAGCCTTCTAAAGCTGCATGAACCTATTCACCACAGAACTCAATGAAGTAAATAGTCCAAGTCTTATTATCCCCATTTTACAGATAATGAAGCTGACATTAGAGAGACCAAGTGATTTGCCTAGATCGGGATTTAAGCCCAGGTTTCCTGATATCAAGTCCGATTCTTTGGCTATGAAGCTCTACTGCCTCCAAGGATATAGAAGAATCCCCAGATGAAAAACTATCACTCTCATCCTCATGAAGCAATGTTGTAGTCCAAGGAGAGTTGCTTAAGTTTGCATTCAGTTCTCCCAGTCTGGCTTGATTTCAATACATGAGGAGCTCCCATGAACTTCAGAAGGCACTCCACATAGGTAAAGGAAACCTTATGCCTGGAGCCTTTGAATTCTCTGTGGCTGTTGACCATGAGGATCATACTTCTTATATTTGAAACTTGCATCGTCCTTTGTGTCTTTATGAAATACAGCTTTCCTGAGCCTCAGTTTCCCAGAAGAGCATTCTGGATGTTTCAGTGGATACCGATTTTCCTTCGTCCCTAATCTATGCCAAGGAGGAGTTAGGTAATAATAAGAAAGACACGCAAAGCCAAGACACAGGGAGATAACATCTAGGAGACTTTAGAACAAAGAAACTTGCCAGATTTTGAAAGTGACATGTTCCCTGGGAAAGCATGATTAGGGACTGGATTGCCCTATTTCCAACCAGCTTTAGCAGCACGATTAAAACAAGGAAAGCAAACTCAACGAAACACTACCTTTTGATGTCTACAGAAAGGTCATGTGACAAGAACAGTTAACGGTAGGAGAGATACCCAAATAGCACAGAAATTGAGAGATGATGGGTTCAGATTAAGTAGGGATGGAGGACAGGCAGGAAAAGAAATGTTTTTCATTAATAAATCTCCCAGTGCGAATGTGGACACACATGCCTGCTGGAAGCATCCCAGCTTCCCCATTACTGTCAATAGCACCACAGTCCACCTCATTCCTCTCATTGCCAATCTTGGAGTCATTTTCAACTCTATTTCCTCTACTTTCCTTATCTACTCCACTGCCAAACCCTTCTTAAATCCCAGTAGCAGAAAGGACTTTAGCAGAAAGGAATCAGATACCTACAAGTCATGAGACTGGGCAAATCCATCAGTTTCCTCACGTATCAAATGGGAATGATGATGCCTCTTGTACCTACTATCTCAAAAAGTTTCTGTGAGATATATGTCATTTATGATCAAGGTCTCTAAAAGTGAGTTGATAATGATCATAGACTCATTAAGACCAACCCCCTAAATTACAGATAGGGAAAATGAAGAACAGAAAAGATATGTGACTTACCCAGGATTACAAAAATGGTCTATATCTGAGGTGAGATTTGAACTTGAGGCTTCCCCACTCCAAAGCAAAAGCCTTCTCCTCTATACTATACTGCCTCTCATCATAGCTCTCACTCAATTACTGTTCATGTGAATTGGAGAAAATGTCTATTTTTCAATCTTGTTATTCACATGACCTACAAGTCTCTATTGATTCTTAAGGTCTATAAATGTTACTATACACATTACACCATTTCATCCTCAAAACAACCTTGTGGGTATAGGTACTATGGATTTTATAAGCTCTGGTTTTTACAAATAAGAAAACAAAGGCTCAGAAAGTTTGGATATGACCAAGGTCACCTAGCCAGAAAGTATCCTGACAAGTGGCTCTCTAGCTTCATCTTGACTACTTTCAGAAACAAGGAACCTACAATGGTGTCATCACCTTAGGCCTCTCCTCTTAAGAACTGGATGTTTGGATGCTCTCTGAATGGATTTCAACAGCACCCTGCCCCCTCCTCCAATCCTCAGACATAGGGGCATGATCCTAACTAGTTCTCATCTCACAAGGAAGAGTCCTAATTCAGGTGGCCTAGTGTACTCTCCCCCAGCAACTGTAATTGGGGTCATACCCCATGATGACCCTGGCACTTGGAGATGCAAAAATTCCCTCTACAACATGCTGCAGCCTATGAGTGAATACCAGAACTATAGGAGATTTCATCAGGACTGAGATATGTAAAGGTGTCTTTGGGTACTTAAAATAATACTCAGGTATTCAACCCTCTCACTCCAATGCCTCATCATAATGTTAAGGTAACCTGCAGCCGTAAGGGAGATGCCACCCTTATATAAGTTCTAAGAGGTTCTACAAAGTTAGTAAGACTATGTTCTTATCAACAAATTGCACCTGTTTTCAGGGGAGAAACCTCTTTTACCGTGGAAAGACTCATCGTCAGTGGGTGATTTATTTGTCTTCACCTGGAATCCTCCACGCATTGCAACATGGAGCAGAATCTGTCCACTCTGGCCAAAGGAAACTGGTTTGATATTCAGCAAACAGAAGTCAGTAATTCACACCTCGTAACCTCTGTATTTGCTTGGTCCCATTCTGAGAATGTATGCTTTTTCCATTCTGCCAAACTATGCCCTTTCCCCCTTTCAAAAATGATCTCCATGAGAACTTTAAAAGGTTATTCTACAGGGTCATAGACTATTCAATTCAATATACTTTTCTTAAAGAACTTACTAAGTTCACAATGTGGTGTAATGGACACAAAAAATGGAGAATGACAGTTCTTGTCTAAAATGAACTTCCAGGTTAATGGAGATATAATATAGTTTCATAGATTTAGAATTAGAAGGAACTTTAAAGTTCAACTAATCTAAACTACCATCTCATTTTACAAGTGAGAAACTAAGGCTCAGAGAGGTTGAAACAAGGCAGCACCAAGTTAGTAAGTTAAAGAGGGGGAATCTGTACCAAGGGCCTCTGATTTCAAATCCAATGCTATTTTTATCACCCTACAATGATATTCATAAAAATAATCCTGATCACAAAGAGGATGTGGTAGGAACAAAGGAGAACCAGACAAAGTGCTACCAGAAATTTCAAAAGAGAAAGACAAAAGGGGGGGGAGCCAAGATGGCGGCTGGAAAGCAGGGACTAGCATGATGAGCTTGCTGCCAAGTCCCTCCAAAAACCTATAAAAATGGCTCTGAACCAGTTCTAGAACTGCAGAACCGACAAAATAGCAGATGGAAGCAGGGCTCCAGCCCAGGACAGCCTGGATGGTCTCTGGGTAAGGTCTATCCTGCACAGAGCTGGGAGTGGACTGGAGCAGAGCCCAGCATGGGTGGCATGGACCAACCAGACCAGGAGCCAGGAGAAGCATGCCCTAGTGCCCTGAATCATGAGCTGTGGCAGTTGCCAGACTTCTCAACTCACAAACACCAAAGACAACAGAGAAGAACTGCAGAACCCACAGGCAGCAGAGGGAAGCAGGACTCTAGCCCAGGACAGCCTGGATGGTCTCTGGGTAAGATCTATCCCGCATGGAGCAGGGAGCAGAGGGGAGCAGAGCAGAGCCCAGCTTGGGCGGCAAGGACCAACGAGACCGGAAGCCGGGCAGAACGTGCCCTAGCACCCTGAATCAGTGAGCTGTGGCAGTTACCAGACTTCTCAACCCACAAACACCAAAGAAAACAGAAAAGGTTAGTGGGAAAAGCTGCTGGGGACAAGGAGTTTGCAGGTTTGGCCACAGCAGTGGAGGTGGGGCAGCTACAAAACTACATCTGCAGTTGCTTCTGGCCCCAGGCCCACCTAGTGGGAGGAATTAAGTGGACAGATCAGAGCAGGAGTGCAGAGCCTGCTGAAGATCTAAGTCCAGTCCAGGCTGGGGGTTCTTGGGAAAGGAGGAGTGCTGGTGTGGCAGAGCTGGCACATCCTCCCAGGCTTGGAACATAGAACTCTTTACTCTACAAGCAGTCATACCCCGCTGAAAAACTCAAGGGTCAAGTAAGTTGGCTGGGAATATGGCCAGGGAGCGAAAATGCATCCAGATTCAGTCTCAGACTCTGGAATCTTTCTTTGGTGACAAAGAAGACCAAAACATTACAGCCAGAAGAAATCAACAAAGTCAAAGAGCCTACAACAAAAGCCTCCAAGAAAAACATGAACTGGTCTCAGGCCATGGAAGAGCTCAAAAAGGATTTA
>JAQQSZ010007587.1:0-13268 GCA_028646595.1 Phalanger gymnotis | reverse complement strand
AGAGGAGGGCAGACTGGGGAACGGGGCAACCAGAGTGTACGTCATCTTGGAGTGGGGGGGGTGGAAATGGGGAGAAAAATCTGTAATTCAAACGCATGTGAAAATTAATGCTGAAAACTAAAGATGTTAATAAAAAAAATGTCTTCTCAAGAAGAGAGGTAGGAAAAGAGAAACTGAGGCAATTTGGATTTCAAAAGTGATTTTAAATGTTAAAATTGTTTTCACATGTAATTGAGAAAAATAAAATAAAAACATTCTTTAAAAAAAAAGGCTGAAACTGCCTCCCCGCCCAAAAGAAAACCCTAAAGAAGTGACAGATGAAGCAGCAACAGCAACTGCACTAGCTTGGAAAAAAACATTCATATTCATTATAACCTTTTGTCTTCTAATCAGCCCAGTACCACAGGAAGAGTAGAAATTACTGCTGTTACATTACAGATGTGAAAAACTGAGGTACAGAATAGTTCAGAGGCACATAAGCTGGCCTATGATCACTTAGTAACAGAGTGCCAGAAACAGGAACAGACTTGTCCATGTTCTAGCCACAAGACTTTGCCTTAGTTCTGTCCTTGAGTCTTTCAGGATTTTCTCATATGACTCCAGAAATTTCTTTCTGGATCTTTCTACTTCAATAATAAATACTACTCATAGAATTATCTAGTATTGAGGGGGAAAAATTATTTAGTAATTAATTTTGGCATGTTTTGGAGTATTAGAGAAAAAAATTTTTGATGCTTTGAAAAAAATCGATGCTGGGAGATTTTCCTTCAATTGGTGTGCATTTAAGCCCAATTTTGCTTGAATTTAAGGAATGGACAAAATGAGCACTTAGGGTCTCTTCAGGTCTGGTTTGTCTCACACCAGTTATCTTGAAAGCTCTGTGGGTGTCCTTTATGACCACTAGAGGTCAGAGTTTTCATCTCTCACGCAACCCTGCTGCCTACCCAATAATTAACTCATTTTCTCCCTATTGAGAGGTGGGGTAGGCGTGGGGGCCCTCTTGTCTTCATATCACACATAGGCATGATTCTGTGCCCTTACAGATCTCAGCTATGCTGAAAATTCCCACTATCTCTAAGTCACTAGGTTTTCAGCCATGTTTCAAACCTGTGTTTGGTAGTCTATGCCTATGTTGGTGCTTTTAAGGCCAACAAAAAGCCTTTTGGATTTTCTCCTTTAGGGGAATATCAGCATCTGACACAATGCCTTTTACACAATGGAATCAATTTGTTTTTATTTTATTCTGTATTTAAGAAATAAAACAAGCATTTCCAGAAAACAATAGAATGGGGGTAGAGGGGCAGGGAGAAGATTATTGCACATTATAGGGGCATGGAATTTAGAGCTGGAAGAGTCTGATCCCTCTGTTTTAATGGATGAGAAAACTGAGGTCTAGAAGGAGGAACTGACTTATCTAAGGCAAATTGGTAATAAATATTAAACAAATGAATGAATTAATATCATAAGGTCCTGTTATATTAGGCATCTGTGTGTCACATTGTCCTTGGAGACAAAAAAGTCCTCCTCAACTTTGGCTGAGGCAGCTAGGGAGTACAATAGATAGAATACTAGATCCAGAGTCAGGAAGACCTCAATTCAAATTTGGCGTCAGATATTTACTAGCTGTGTGACCTTGGACAAGTCACTTAACCTTTGTCTGCCTCAGTTTTCTTGACTATAAAATGAGAATAATAACAGTACCTACATCCCAAGGTTGTAGTGAAGGTAAAATGAGATCTTATTTGTAAAGTGCTTAGCACAGTGCCTGGCACATAGTAGATGCTTATTAAATACTTATCCTAATCCATTAAAATCTAGGAAAAGTTGTGGGACTGATAGGACAAGCATGGATTGTAACAACAATGCTACTTGCTGCTACTGTGGCTGTGTAAGGCCAATAACACCAGCACACAGGAGGGCTGCTAGCACAGGTTCTTTGATCTGCTTTTCTAAGGAAAGCAACTTTAAAGGGTTAACAATCTTACTTTAATTAAACATACATATATCATTCACTTAGTTCAGGGGGAAAAGTCAGCACCCCGAACTTCAGAGAAAACATAAACAGAAATTACAAGCAGAAATTATATAAACAGAGTGAAATAACACAAATCAACAGACAGGCTTCTAGCCATCTGACCAAGACATTACATACACAGTTACCAGAGAGAGAAGAACCAACATTTGGGTTTTTCAATGCCAGGGGCTCCTTAACAGCTACTCAGAATCTCATCTGGTCAAATCACAGACACTCTTCCACTGAGTGAGCCCCAAGCAAAATGCTAACCTCAGAGTATATATACACTTTTTCAGGGCCCAGAGGTTTTTTCAGAGGCTTCTCTCATGACCTCTCATGACCTAATTAGCAAAAGGGTGTGGGCCTTCCTATAAACAAAGGCAAGACTCAATCAAAGGCACTTGATTGCTTTAGTGTTGAGAAACTCTCCAAAAGAAAAAAAAAACAGTAAAAAGTCCTACTTTGCTTGTCCTTTCATGGATACACTTTACTATTAAGCTAATGTATAACAAGCATATTTCAGACTTCACAAGGATGCTTTGATCGGAGGCAGCATGGTATAGTACATGGGGTGGTTCAGGAGATAGAAGGGAGTTCTGGCTCTGGATTCTAGAGGACTTCAGCTCAATTAACTAGCTGATTGATAGACCAACAAGCATTTAATTAAGAGCCTATAATCTTCCAGGCTCAAATCCAAGATCTGCTACCTATTTCCCAAGCAACCTCAGGCAAGTCACTTAAACTACCTGAGCTTTAGTCTTTTCCTCTGTCAAATTTAGGAGGTTGGAACTGATGACCTCTGAAGTGACTTCCAGGTCTAAATCCATGAGCTGATAAGATCTGGCCCACTTTAAGCTATGCCAAGAATCCTGGCCAGAAGGAGGTTATTACTTTACCAATATGGAACCCCAAATAAGGCATACGATATGGGAAATTTCTTTTCCTACCCCCATCAGCACTTAAGAATTTTCCTTATCAATTTAGGACTTTCTAATCCAATACAAATTTAGCAAGTGCCTCCTATTTGCAAGGGGCTAGCCTCAGTTTTACATAAAATACTTACATGGGATGTAATCATAATAATATCTCATGTATAGAGCTCATTATATCATACAAAGTATTTTACTCATAACAACTCTAAGAGATAGATAATATGTTACTATTACTCCCATTTTGCAGATGAGCAAACTGAGGATCAGAGAAGTTAAGTGAGTGTGTTGAGCTTGGTTAAATTCTAAGGTCCTTCAATTTCTCTACTCTTAATATTCTGCTAACTCACCCATGATCATTGTGATAAGGTGTTGGAGTTGAGACTTGATCTTCAGTCTCTTTCTTACAAATCCACTGTTATTTTTATTATACCATGCTGCCTGAGGCACACAAAAATATAATGTAATTACTTTATGGTCTTGTATGTTATCATTCTCTAGGCAATACCCCCATTCACCTTCACATTGGCTGACATTTCACAGATAAAACTAGCGCACTGACAGGAATGGATCTTCCTTGCTATGTGTCTTCCATCATTATCACCATCTCTACCACCAAAAAGCATTTACCAAGCACCTGTTGACGTCAGAAGCCAGACCAGGTGTGATATGAAGGGCATTCAGAACCAAGCCAGAATGAAATCCCCTGCTTAGCCCAGAGAAGCATATAACTTCCATCTCTCATCAACTTCTCCTTGGGTGAAGGACAGTGGCAGAAACTTGACTCCGAGCCCAGGAGCCAAGCTATTTGTAAATTCCTGGAAGTGGCCCATACTTAAAGATACCTAAAGGCCTTTCAACTTGCTTGCCTTAAGAACCTTGAAATAAATAAATCCAAGAGAAAAAAATTGTACTTGTTCCTGATAAATTTATTTGCTCTTCAGCCTTAGAAGCCAAATATTCTGCTAAGTGCAGCAGTTGGTTCAAATGAATCAGAAAACCCATGATGGGAAAGATGTGATGTTTCTTTTCATTTTAAAATGGAAGAATCTGCAACATGGCCACTATTCATGACATTAATATGTGATCTCTAAAAAATGCTGCTAGACATAAACCAAACTTTAATGACATTTAAGCCTTCCCAGGTGGAGAGTGGTACAGATTTCAACATGGTGTGCCTGTCTAGCAAATGCAACACTAATTTACTTAGCATTTCTCTGCCTCGAAGCAGAATAAATAAGACTACAAAAGTTCCAGGAGCTTGTCATATGTGGACAGTCTTTTGTTTTACATGCAATTGGAAATATGGGCTCCTTGAAGTAACAAAAATTGTTATACTGAAGGCTTTGTGAGGATAATAAAGTATCCTGACCCAATAAACAAAATTGACCTCCCCATTTGTGATTTACATTTCTCACATGCATTGGTTTTTCTAAATAAATTAGAAATAGAACGAAAAGGAATCTTATAAATCACTGCATCACAAATTTAGAGCTGGAAGGGACTCTGAGGCCACCATATCCAACACTGTCATTTTAAAAATGAAGAACAGAGGCCTGGAAAGGTTGATTTGCCCAAAGTCACACATGCAAGAGTCAAACTGAGACCCTTTGACTCCAAATCCATCACACTTTCCTCTAATGTATGAAACTTCCTATGATTGCTAAGATGGAGAGGCAACACGAAATAATGAAGCAAATACTGGGACTTGCATTTGTAAGACCTCAGTCCATGTTCCATGAAATGGAGATGGTAGCACCTACCTCATAATATTGTTGTAAGGCACAGGTGAAATAAGATCTGTCAAGTACCTTGCAAACTAAGGTCTATTCACGTGGCATCTATTATCCATTTTGCCCAGGCTTACACAGTTAATGAGTAGAGGATCTGAGTTGTACATTCATGTTTTTTCACCATATCTGTTTTTTCATTTCAAAGAAGCAAGCGCCACTGATACTTCAATGGTTAAGATGGTCTATTATTTAGTCCCAAGGCTTTCTTTACCTATAAAATCAGGGATTGGAAGTAGGGGATGGGTAGAAAGTTCATTTGTTCACTTATTCCCATGTGACTTATATAATTGGTCTTATTATTTTATATTGACACCCTTTACATGGAAAATACCTGCATCTATAAAAGATTATGTGTGGAGACACATAGAACACGTACGCACATGTATTAGTGAGCTATATTCATCATTCATCATATGAGAGTTATTTGGTACATCAGGGCCCAGGGGAAAGGGTGCTCTCAGCTTCCATTTCTGAAAGGAGATGTCCTCAATAAGTGAAAAGCTGATGGTCTCTGACCTTGGGGAAGGTCACTTTCCCTCTCAAATGTTTAGATTACATTCTAAGTCCTGAATGTGTACAATGCCCTGAGCATGTTTAGCAGATGGAGTCATGGGAGTGGGAGGGGGGAAGAGTTTAGAGAGCAAACTATTATCTCATTTTGTATTAATGGTTCCCAGTTCTAGAGATCCAGGGAGCCTCTGTCTTCTAAGCTACAGGAGAGATAGTAGGTAGGTATGAAGAGCAACCTTCTTTTAGACTGCCCACTTAAAGGCTTATAAAATGCAGATTTCCAGTGTCAAAGGTGAAAACGGAGATTGTTAAGAATCTCAGAAATGAATGCATTCATTTTAAAATCAAATCTTGTTTTTCAATTGCCTTATGTTATTTTTCCAGAGGTCTTTTATTTTCATTTCCTCTTTAACACAAGTTTTAACACTTAAGCTGTCAACTCTCCAGTTCACCAGATCCTTCCCTTCAATGATCCGTAACCAAGCACAGCATTTAAACATACAGAACCTTTTTGAAATGCATTCATTGGTAATATATGATGAATTATTTTGTGATTTATTTGTTTGTAATAAATTTATTTTGTAATTCTTGTGTAAACCATGCATGGATTTATTGGGCCTGTAAGTCCAGGTTTTCATAATCAAGTTTTCTTAAAATGGGGCCCAGATGTCTTTCCATATGAGAGAGAGAGAGAGAGAGAGAGAGAGAGAGAGAGAGAGAGAGAGAGAGAGAGAGAGAGAGAGAGAAGGCAATTCAAACAGAAGTTGCATTTCTGCTTTCCTATTTAGGAAAAGCAGATAGCTGTGAATGTATCTGAGCTTTTACACAGGTGCTATGGAAACCTGGAGATGTCTGGTAAATGAGATGTGACATCTCCATTCTGCAACCTGGGCAAGGATTTCAGAGGAAAGGTAAACACGATCCAGGCATCTCATGAGTTGCAGTCAGACTCAGCCAGGATAGGTTGATCCAACTGGATTAGGTAATGCCTGGACTTATTGAAAAATGACAAGCTTAAACAAAGGACACAGGGGTTTTTTAGACACTCAGATGACTTGGGGTTGCCCAGACGTTTCCAAGGCAAAGTTTTAAAGTCAGCATCTCCCACTGCATACACAGTTATAGATGGTAGATGTATACACTTTGGATGAGACCAAGAAAAACAGGAAGGAATGGAAACGGTGCTATACTCAAGTCAGAAGACCTGATTTCAAATCCTGGCTCTTGCACTTAGAATTATTTGGATTTGAGCAAGTCATTGGAGTAAATCTGCATACTGGGAGAATCATGTTGATAGAACCAAAGACCCTTTGAATCTTCATGCACCCATCTCTCAGGACTGTTAGGGGTTCAGATAGAGATCGAAGATGTGAGAATACCTTTAAACCATAAAGAACTATTTAAGGGTAAAGCATTGTCCCTTTAAGAGACATATGGAGAGTTTGTTGCTAAGTTAAGTTGGCTTTAGTCAGAGTTCTAAGATAGTTGTTGATTTTAAATGTGACAAGCTATGGTAAATAGGAGAAAATGATTACCAGAACTCTTTTATGATTATGAAAATGTAATTTATCTGATTATAGAGAGATGATAACTTTGTTACTAACCATAAGCTAAAGGTTCATTTGCCAAAAGGATCTAGAATCTGAAGTCAGAAAGATAAAAGGAAAGACATGAAATAACAGATTTCAGAACTGCATCAGCTAAGCTGGAAGCTGGAACGGATCCATACTACAGGTACTGTGGAGGAATAAGTCTAAATGAGCAGAGGCTCCTCTGCTTGAAAGCAGAGAATTAGAGAAGTCACCCAGAAAATCGACTAATTTGGTTGAGACACTGGGCCCAGTAAGGTACTAGTTAAGCACAGTGTGAGCTAACTCATTGTAGAAGTGGAATTAACTATTCAACATGGAAACTATGTTCAAAAAAAATTTTTATGGACAATCCTTGAGACAAAAAAAAAGAACACTGAAGGTTACCTTTCTAGAGAGGTATGTTACCCAGAGCTTATGGGTTTTCCTTACTCATGTTCTCATTGGCAGGTTTCCATGCCAACGCACTCAGTATCTGTAGGAGAGAATGGGTATGGGTAGAAAAGTGATTGGTAGAATGATTGAAATACGTGTGTGGATTATAATTTATTTCATTATTCCTTTATTTACTTTATTATATGAGTACCTGTAATATTATTTCTTTTGCCTTATTGTTGACTAAATTACTATGTTTAAGTGGCTGGTTTTGTGTAAATAGAAGTATATTAGTAGGGGCTCAAGAGTTTATTCTCTTCCAACAGGACTACCCCTAGGACCCTGAAAAAAAATTGAATGTAATTTCTTATTGGTGGTCCTTCTGGAAATCTAGACCTGACAATGGATGAACACATTGGAATGAGTGACTAAGTGTACATATGCTTATGTGATAGGGATAAAGCATTATGGTGATGGTGGCTACCCTATGTGTATGTTATATAATTATAAACTGTTATTATATGGCTAGGTCTTTTTTGATGTGCTGCATTTCTTTAAGAATCGGCCAAGGGATTTGAGTTTGAATTCTAGTGCTGCCCCTTACTATCCTTGTGACTAAGCTAATTAAATAACCTCTCTGGATCTCAGTTTCCTTATCTGTAGAAAAGGAGAGAGTTACACCAGATGACCTCTAAAGTCCTTTCCACCTCTAAATCTATGAGTCTGTGAATAGCAGATTTCAAATGCACTTTAGAGCATGCTAAAGATAGATACACATTCCTTTATCACTCATTTCTAGGCCTGGGAAAACCTGAGGCAAAGAGAGGAGAAATGGCTTGTCCAGACCACATTGTAAATCAGCGGCTGAATGAAGACAGAGTCCAGGTCTGTAGGTACTGTCTCATCCTGACCCTCAAGAAAATGGCCAGGCAGAGACGATGAAGATATTTTTCTTCAGGACCTGTCTCTTCATAGGATCATATATAGAACCTCATGGTGAAGTGGAATGAGCCTTGGAACTGAGTCAGGGAACCTGGTTTTGAATCCGAGTTGTGAAGATTTGAGTTCATATCTGGTATCAGATACTTTCTACCTGTGTAATCCTGGGCAAGTCACTGAACTTCTGTCTCCTTTGGTTTCCTCAACCATAAAATGGGAATTATGATATAACATATAATCATCCCAGGAGTATTGTGATGATCAAATAAGATCATATTTGTAAACTGCTCAGTACACCTATACCTTAGTATACCTACATTGTGCATGCTTGATAAATTCTTGTCCTTTCCTCCTCTTCTGTTTTAATTGTGGAGATTTTTGTTTGTTTTCCCGGCACAGAGTAAGAACTTAACAAATGTGTTGTTGTTCATTCATTTCAGTCATGTCTGACTCGTCAGGACCCCGTTTGGGGTTTTCTTGGCAAAGATACTGTAGTGCTTTGCCATTTCCTTCTCTAACTCATCTGACAGATGAAGAAACTGAGGCAAACAGGGTTAAGTGACTTGCCCAGAGTCACACAGCTAGTAAACTGTCTGAGGCCAGTTTTGAACTCCAATCTTCATGACTCCAAGCCTAGTACTCTGTGCCACCTAGCTCTGCCCCTAAGCATTAATTAGTGACTGACCCTAAGATGAACACATCTGTTTCTACAATTTTGATGCATTGTCCCTAATTTTGCCAAACAAAACTTCCAAATGTCAACCGTTAGGAGATCTGAAGATAGATACCACGTCCTTTCAAAGCCTTTCCTTTCTTCTTTGAGCTAAACATGCCCTAGTTCCTCCAACTAATTCTTCTGTGGGATGATTTGATTCTCCTTATTGTGGCTGCCTTCTTATTAGATGTGCCACAACTTAACAATATCCTTCTTAAAATGTGGCATCCAGAACCAAACCCAAAATTCCAACAGGAGAATGACCAGGCTACTTTCTCAACTGCAATCTTGACCTTAGTATATAAGAGAAATATCAAATTACAAAGCCCTAAGATTACCCTGGAAAAGGTTTTATCTAATTCAATTCAATAATTCATTAACTCAAATTCATCAACTTAGTACTTCACTAATGAATTATTGTTGTCATATGCCAGGATTTGTGCTAGGCTCTGGAGTTAAAAAAGAAAAAAAATAGTCCCTGCCCTCAAGAAGTTTATGTTCTATGATTTTAGAAAAAACATGGAAAGACTTGCATGAAATGATGAAGGATGAAATGAGCAGAACCAAGAGAATACTGTATATAGTAACAGCAGTATTGTTTTAAAAATGATTTTGAATGAATACATTATTTTGACTATTATTAATACCCAAATTAACTATAGTGCATGAAGAAAGATGCTATCTGCATTCAGAGAAAGAACTGGTAAATAGAGTATGTATAGAATAATTTTACATATATTTGTATATATGTGCATGTACATATGTATATGTATATATGTGTATATGTATACATACATACAGATAGATAGATAGATAGATGCCTACTTTTGTCTAATGATAGCCATCTCTAGGGTGGGGAGAGGAGGGGAAAAAAAGGGGAAAAGAAAGAAATTTACATGATAAATTTTGTGACATATTTAAAAGGAATTGCATAGTTGTGCACAGTATATTTGCAGTTTCATGTGCAATCATCTTTTTATTGTACTATGTCATGGAAATGCTTCTTCTATTCCATAAATTAAAAATAAAATAAGTTAGAATTAGAAAAAATAAGTTTATGTTCCACTTGGGTATACACCATGTATACAAGTAAATAAAATAATTTCAAAGGGTGAGAGACTACTAAGGACTGGAGCATTAGGAGGTGGCATTTGACTTGAGCTATGAAGGGATCTGGGAATTTCAACAAGTGGAGGCAAAGAAGAGAGTATAGAGGCACAGTCCAGGGAAAAGTACGGAGACAAGAAATAAAATATATGCAGAGAAGTTTTAGTGGTACCATTTGGCTAAAATGTAAAGAATCTAGGGGGTGGGATATGAAATGAAATTTCTGGAAAAATCTCTTGGAGCCATTTTTTAGGGGCTTAAAATGTCAAACAGAGAAGTTTTTATTTTATGCAGGTGGCAATAGAAGCCAGTGAAGATTCTTGAGCAGGAGAGTGACATAGTCAGACCTATGCTTGGGAAGAGCCAAATTCCAGAATCAGATTGTAATCACAGCTCTAGCCCATTCAAGGAGGGAAGGGGATAAAGGGAATAGAAGCAAACTATGATGAATAAGAGACAGGAGCATCTATGAAACAAACCTCAGAAAAGATATTGAAGAAGGGTCACTATTTTTTTGCAAATCCACAGGAAACTAAAATGTTTTCAATTAATTGAAATAATGATTCCTGTAATCTACCATTCTCCTAACTCCCCAGTGCATTTACCCCTGGGGTGTCTGAGAGAAAACAAACTCTTAAGGTGGAAAATCTATTTTCAGCTAGAAAAATAATTCTCTCTTAGAGGAGGCCGCTCTTTGTGAATGGATGAAGAAGGCTGAATGAAATAACTAGCACATCTTTCTTCATGATTGAACTGTTCCTACAGCTTGAAGTAGTCACTGTTAAAAAAAAACAGAGCTGGTGGACAAAATTCTTGCCTGCCTCAAGTCCCCTTGCCACCCTCAGACTGGACTTCTCCCTGACCAAAATGTGGCTGTTGTTTCCTGCATTGTCCTTCTGACTCTCAGTTCCCCCTCCAGGCCACTATAGGGCTGTCCTCTCTCTCTCAGCCAGAGACCTGCTATTCCTCACACAGTAACTACATAATCAAATGTGATTATTGGACCTTTAAAGAAAAGCCACAATCAGGGCACTGTACTGGCTGATCATAAAGCTCAGAGCAACCAGGACAATTAGAAATAGACACACCCTTCTCCAGGTTCTGATGTTTGTTTGTTTTACATAACTCAGAATTTTTATCATTTAATATTGTCGCTGCTCAATAGTTTTCAGTCGTGTTCAAATTTCATGATCCCATTTGGGGTTTTCTTGGCAAAGATATTGGAATGGTTTGCCATCATTTTACAGATAAGGAAACTGAAGCAAACAGGATTAAGTGACTTGCCCAGAGTCACACATCTAGTAAGTATCTGAGGCCAGATTTGAACTCAAGGAAGATGAGCCTTACTGACTCCAGTTCTGGCGCCACCTAACTGCTCATTTAATGCAGACAGAATGGGGAAAGACAGTTATTTGACAGAGAGGTTTATGGTATCTTCATCCTGACCCACCTAATAGGCTTCCTGGAGGAGAAGAATTATGGATGGAGGCAGGGAACAGAGAATAAATTGCAAGTAAGCAGGTCACTGAGAAGAGTTTGCTAGTCACAATATCTCTAACGTGTCCAACACTCACCAATAGTTTTTAGATTTCTGAATAGCACCTGAAAAAAGCCAAACAATATATTTATTATATCTGTACATGCACACACATGCATATAGGTATTTGCATGGAAAAGACCCTGACCTTAGAGTGAAAAAAACTAAATTTGAGCCCGATTTCTACTTTTTATTAGCTTTGAGACTTTAGTTAAGTCGCTGAGTGTCTTTTCTCTGCTCTATGAAATGAGGACAAAAATCCCTGCCCTACCTACTTCAGAGGTTGTAGCGAGGATTTTGGGAGTAGAGAACCTCGATGGCCACCTGGTTTATATCTTTCATTTTATAAATGATACACCTATGACCTAGGAAAGTTAAGTGACTTGCCTAAGGTCACATAGGTAATAAGCATCAGAGGTATGGAAGGTGAATCCAGATCCTCTGACTCCAAAGCCCAGTACTCTTTCCAATGTATTTATAAATGAGCCCCTATCTGTGGAAACTTCCTTGTAAATTGTAAAGTGGTTTACAGTGTAAGATTGGCTAACCAAGAAGGGCTTTATAGATGGAGAAGACAACCAGCCAGTGGTGTGATTTGAGAAGTGTCGGAGCAACTCATCTCTCCAAAAAGAACTCTTTTACCAGCTTGATGCTCAGCAATTAGAGTCATTCTTTAGCAGTGACACATTAAGCTAAGGGGTGAGATGTCTTTAAGCTTCTCTTCTGAAAATCAAGTATCCTTGAGAAGAGATAACACTAAATTCCTAACATAATATGAAATAGTTTAACTGACCTCACGTTGCTTCTTCATGGAAAAGGCCCAGGGCAATAAGAGAATATAGAGTACAGAATCACAGCACAGCAAAAACAAACAAACAATGTATCTTCAATAGAGCACTGAGTTCAAATCCCAGCTCTGCTATTAACTACCTATATGACTTTGGTCAATACCCTTGACTTCGCCAGGCCTCAGCATCTTCACCTGTAAAATGAGAGGACTGGAGTGGATGGCCTCTAAGTCTGTTGTCCCATGAACTGTGAGGGAGAGGAAGAAGGGGAAATCGAAAGGATGTAAGGGAGCCAGAAAAGGGATGATGGGGAATCATTTCACAGATTTTCCAGATTTGCCCTGGGGAACATAGAATACACATACAGCTATTAAAAAAATACCAAACAAATAAACAACAACAAAAACAAACCCTCCACCACCCACAACTTTTCTTTTCTCCAGAAAGTCCCTTATGCTTTTGTTCTCTGACAATCCTCTAAATCATTAATGGCACTCAGGGCAAAAATCTGAACTGTTGGATGCTAGTGTGTTGTCTGCATCTTCTGTTTATGATAGACATGGTGTTCCCTCTGAGGCGAATTCCATTTGCTCACACATGCTGGAATAATTAGGGAATAAGCTTTCCTATGGTTAATTTACTATAAATAAACACCTTCAGAGACGGGTAGCAGCTTACCAGACTCTTCACCATAAATGTCCCACATGAAAACTGACCCATGGGTGACTTGTAAGCTATTTTTGAGACACACTCACAAATTCCTCAACTCTGCTAATCTCTCAAAGCTGAAATGTCCTTACTTTGCTAAAGAACCAGAGCTCCCTCTCTCTCTTTCTCTGTCTCTCTCTGTCTCTGTCTCTCTCTGTGTCTCTCTCTCTGTCTCTCTCTCCCCTCTCTCCTCTCCTCTCCTCTCCTCTCCTCTCCTCTCCTCTCCTCTCCTCTCCTCTCCTCTCCTCTCCTCTCCTCTCCTCT
>JAQQSZ010007585.1:0-13269 GCA_028646595.1 Phalanger gymnotis | reverse complement strand
GCTTTTTGGGCTTGAGACCAGTTAGCATTACCTTTTCAGGTATCAGATGTGGATATAGTGTCATTGTTATCCTCTTCCAAATTGATATTTTGATCCTGCCTGTCTCCATAAAAAGAATCAATGGTCTTCGGCTTTTTTTTTGTGTGTGTGTGTGTGTGTGTTCTTCATGTTGGTTAGCCTTTTCCTGGCTTTACAATAAATTTCTGCTTTTGGGGCTCAGGGTTCTCTGTCCCAGCTTTCTTTTTCTGGGGATTGTGAGTCTTGTTGTTGGCTTTGTGAATTGTAGCCTTCAGTTTCCTGAGGTGTGGGGGAGGGGGTCTGGCTGCCGAAATCTCTTCCTCCCCTGGGATTGTTCTCCAGTAATGTTGCTCTTCAGCAATGGTCTCAGCTCTTTGTTGTTTGAGCTGGTGTCTGGCACTTCCCCTAGGGGAGCAAGAGTATGTCTGCACTCCTGGTGTTGACCCCTGCTGGCTCTGCCCCCCTGGGACTCAGATACTCCCACTACTTGGCCACTGAAGCCCCACTTCTGTCTCCTCTGTTCCAGCGTTCTTTTTTTTTTCCCCAAGGAATTCTCTGGGTGGGGAGGAGACGGATTAGAGCCGTTTACCTGGCCATTATGTCTCCCGGAAGTTCAAGAAGCATTTCATACCTTTGGGCTGGAAGCCTCAGGAGTTGGTATCTCACAGTCGGTGGCGTTGTGCTGCCTCTCGTCCCTTCCACAGAGTGCCGTCCTGTGTTGGTAGGCCTGGAGATCTCCACCGGTTTCGGGCACCAAGCTTTCTCCCAGCCTGTCTCCCATGTGGGTGTCCCCGCCAGCCGCTTCCACTTTGGTCCCGTCTGTAGCAGCTCTGCACGCAGAACACTCTCCTAGCCTACATATTCATTCCTTCAGCCTTTCAGACTCTCCTGGCTGGGAAATTTGCCCTACTCAGACTTCTTGCGGTTTCTAACTCTCTCAAATCTGTTCAAATTCACTTTTTTCTAGGAATCTGACAGAACTTGTGAGAGAGCACCAGTAAGTTGCTGTTTTCATGTGGTCATCTTGGCTCTGCCCCTCCCTTACATCTATTTTCTCAAATTCTTTTTTCTTGTTATATTGTTATAACTAGCATTTACAGTAAGTAGCTAGGTGCTGCTGTGGATAGAATGCTGGGCCTGGAGCCAGGAACATTCTTCTTCCTGAGTTCAAATCTGACCTTAGACACTTACTAAAGTGACCCTGGGTAAGTCACTTACCCTGTTTGCCTCAGTTTCCTTCTCTGTAAAATGAGCTGGAAAAGGAAATGGGAAATGACTTCATATCTTTGCTAAGAAAACTCTAAGTGGGGTCACAGCAAAGAGCAGGATACAATTGAAGTGAAGCATTTATAGACCCATACCAAATAATAATAAGGAACATGTATAGTAAGTATTGTTTTGCTGCCAATTTTATCAAAATGATTTATTGTGCATCTTTAAAAAATTATGCTAGCTTTTGGATTGAGATAAATAGTCATCAAATGATGCAATATTTTATTTTTCTTATATTATTTATTATTTTAATAAATATTTTACATTTTTCTATATTCGTTGATATAAGCACATGGTTACCATTCTTTATGTTGTTAATATAATTATTTTATTTTAATAACTTATTTTATTTATAGTTTTTCTAAAATTTATGTCTTTCTCCATTTTAGGCATATATCCAACTTTTCGTAATAAATAATTATGCACACACCTATACACGAACATATATTACTATCCTTTTATTGCTACTATTTTTCCAAGTTATTTATCGGTAGTCATTAGTTACATTTGTCTGTAGTTTTCTTTTTCTGCTTTCTCCTTCTACGGCTTAGGGCATCAGGGTCCTATTTTTATTTTACATTGTGTCTGATAATTGTCTTTTATCTTTATTTTTGTAGATTATTTATGTAATTCAGGGATTTACTGTTTTTTAAATGCTTGAGATGATTTACTTGCAAGTTTATCTAAGGCCTTAGTTTCTTTTTTAATTTGAGGGTTTATTTATGATTTGCTTAATTTCTCTTTCTTAGATTAGCTTGTTTAGATTCTGTGTTTCTGCTTCTGTTATTTTTGGTATATTATTATAAATATTCATCCATTTTATATAGCTTTTCACTTTTCTTGGTAAATGATTGAGTATAATAGTTTCTAGCAATTTACTTATTTTCCTTTTACTTGTCAGCTTCCACTTTTCATTTTTTATTTTGTAAATATTGTTTTCTTCTCTCTGTTTTTATTTGAATCAATGGTTATTTTTTATAAGTAGTTCTTTTTGTCACTTCAAAAGATGTTTTCTGTTTTAAATTTTTGTAACTAGTTTTCAGAATTTACCTTTTGTATTTATTTGGGGATTACAAATGTAGTTATTTTCTAGTTTGTTCAGTTAAATATTTAAATCATTATCTCTTATTTCTCTCTATTCTTGTCATAAATTTAAGACTTAAAATTTCTTCTCTTGTTTCCTCCCATAAGGTTTGATGTATTGTTTCATCGTTTTCATTTTCTTTGCTGACATTGCTTATTATTCCCATCATCTATTTTTGATCCACTCATTTCTTAGGATTACATAATGTTATTCTTAGTCTATTTTCAGCTGTATCTGACTCTTCATGACTCCATTTGAGTCTTGGGAAAGATACTGGAGTGGTTTGCCATTTCCTTCTCTGACTAATTTTACAGTTGAGGAAACTGAGGCAAACAAGGTTAAATGACTTGTCCAGGGTCACACAGCTAATAAGTGTCTGAGGTCAGATTTGAACTTAAAAAGGTTGAGTGTTCCTGATTCCAAACCTGGCACTCTATTCACTGCACCATCTAACTGCCCTTACATAATGTAGTCTCCATTGAAGTCTGACTTTTCACAGTTCCTGAATTTAATTCTCAGAACTCCTTGGGTTAGGTCAACCTTTGTATAATCTAGGGCCTCCCAGAGTCTGATAGACCCTATGGTATACACAGGAGATGTTTTATTATGTATCTTTTTATTGTCTTTATTCTATGGCAAGGGTAAAAAAAAATCCAACTATGAATACATTATAAGAAGTTAGTTCCTTTATTCTAAGGTCATATGACTACTATACACTGAAATATAGCAATGTCAGCAAAGTAATTTATTTTGCTAGAAGAGGTGCTCAAGACCTAATTCTGATAAATTCACAGTGATCCACCTTTTCATGTAGCAAATTGGCATGGCCTGCAAAGACTGACAGAGTTCAAGAATGAAAGAATGTCCATGCTCTGAGAAAAATAGAGACCTTAGGCCTTTCTCTCACATTTCAACTCAGTGATGTGAGTGCCAAAACTGCTAGGGTGTGTGATACTTCTTTGCTGAACAGGACCAGACCTGTGGCTACTAATGCCAGATGGCAGCATTAATAAGATAAGTGGAGATTTAGGGGACTTGAGGTCAGAAGGGACACTATCAAAATTTTATAAAGAATGGTTTAAGCAAATATTGGCAGGTAGCCAAAATGGAGTGAAGGTGGGTTATAACTCAGTGAAGGTTATCTGTACTGAGAAAGTCAAGGAAATGTGAGGCCAATATGCTGGATAGTCATAAATGTGAACCAAAAGCTCAAACTCGCCTAGAAATGTTTAAAAAGACACCAATAAATGCATAGTATTTTAAAGAATAAATTTAAATTTTATGAAGAAGCTACAAGAAACCAAGAACGTTTTCCTCAAATTATTTTCAAATTCAGTCTTATTGTGAGAGGAGATCAACGGATTGAGGACCAACCTCAGAGTCAGGAAGACTTGAGTTCAGATTCTGCCTTTGATTGGTTGGTTGGTGATTGGTGGACAAGTAACATAATTTTTCAGTGCCCTTGTCATCTCTCTAAAATTATATATTGTAGAAAAATTGTCAATTAGCACTAGTGGAAAGAATTTCTACCATACTTGAAATTTTGTACCTTGTTGAAACCACAGGTCCAGATTAAAGAAGACAAAACCCAAACCACAAAAAATAAATCATATGACATAGAGCTATTCAAGCAGAGCCTAGATGGATAATTGTCAGGTTTCGTAAAGGAGATTTTTATTCAGGTTAGAGTTGCACTAGATAACCTGTTAAGTCCCTTCCAAATAGGAAATTCTTTTATTCTATGAGTGAAAGATTTTTCTGTGAAGATCTAAAATAAGAACAGCTATACAGGTTCTGACACACATTCTCTTTAAACAAGGAGTAAAATCAAATAATCAAATGCATGTGTGTCTTCTGTAAATACACAGTCACGTTAAAATATTCACACTCTAACAAGAATTTTACGTGAGTAAAATGATGGATGAATACATTTTAAATAGTAGTGAGAATGTTCTTCCTCAATGACACAATGCAAGGCCACTTAAAAACTTTTGACCAAGGAAAGAATGACCTCAACAGATGTTAGCTGATCCGCCTGATTTTTATTTGAATGTTTCAACATGGAGTGATAATTAAGTTTGTATAAAGAATATGATGAAAATGGAAATTAGGGGGGATATACCCACAGTATGATTTTGTCTAAGGCCATCAAACAAGTAAAACTTTTTCTTTGTTTTATAAAGGAAAGTATTTGAAACATTCTACAATTTCAGATCTGTGGCTCGCCTTCAAAACTATTATAAATTGGTCACTAAATATGTAGAAATGAATTAATTTGTATCCTATATGCTATGCTAAAATCAAAACAGAAAACACAGAGGTCTCACTTTCATGGTGTTGTTGGGTCATTTCAGTTGTGTCCAACTCTTCATGACCCTATCTGAGGTTTTCTTGGCAAGGATACTGGTTTGGCAAGGAGTGGTTTGCCATTTCCTTCTCTAGCTCATTTTGCAGATAAAAAACTAAAGCAAGCAGGGTTAAGTGACTTACCCAGAGTCACACAGCTAATAAGTGTCTGAGGCCAGATTTGAATTCACAAATATGAGTCTTTCTAACTCCAGACCTGGCACTCTATCCACTCCACCACCTGGCTACCCTTTACTTTATTATATAACAATTCAGTCTTTCAAGCATCCGTGGTTTTGTAAGTGAAGTACTTCCTTCACTGTGTACCAAAAGAGAAGGAGCACTGTCTGTTGTCAGAGGACCTGGGTTCACATCTCACCTCTGACATTTACCACTTATCTGACATTGGGTACATCCCTTAGCCTCTCTGGGTCTCAGCTTCCTCATCTGTAAAATGAGGAGTTTAAACTAGATGGAATCTGAGGTCCCTTCCAGGTAAAAATCCTAACATCACAAAGATTGCAATTTCAGTAGCTGAAGAAGTCAGTTTTTTTAGTGAGTCTTTCTGAAGTTAGACTGATCATAAAACAGCACATAGTCTATCACTGGATAGATTTTCAGTCTGATTGGATCTGCTAAAGCTTGTGCTTTGCTGACACAGATTTCTCAAACCCACGACAACCTTCATATCATAATAGAATATTGAAGCAGGACTTTCTTAGAGGTCATATCGTTATTAGATTGTATGCTCCTTGAGGGCAGAGATTTATTTTTTTGCCTTTTTCTATCCCCAGCACTTAGTATAGTGACTGGCACATATAGGCACTTAATAAATGTTTATCGATTGATTGATTGGTCTTCAAGAAATAAAGATTCCCTAGAGCTTTTGTTAATATTTTAATTTGTAATACTTTCAAAAGGAAGTGGAATATATAGTCCCTCTGCTGCCAGTAAATCTAGCCTATTCTTCTTTTATTAACTGTTCACCTATTAATTACTTAAATTATTTTTTTGGTGGCAGTCATTAGCAGCTCATTAAAAATTACATGACTTATTTAAAAAAAATTATATGATATACTTGATTCTGCTGTGATATGGTAGTTAACTGAACTACCACTGCCCCCAGGAATGGATTAGCTTTATAGGGAAATATGGCTCCAGTGAGTGTCATTTTTTAAAATATAGTTGGTTAGTTTTGGGGCCAGGTAGGTGGTGCAGTTGATAGACTGCTGTCCTCAGACCATTTACTAGCTATGTGACCCTGGCAAGTCATTTAATCCCTGTTTGCCTCAATTTTCTCATTTGTAAAATGGGGATAATAATAGCTTCTACCTCCCAGGGTTGTTGCAAGGATCAATGAAGTAATAATTTGAAACCACTTATCACAGTGTTTGGCACATAATAAATGCTACATAAACATTTTTCATTTTTGTTATTATTACTATTATGATTGTTATAATTCTGACCACCCATCCACCTCCCACACAGTCCTCTTCCTTTTTTTCTTTCATGGGAACTACAGTGGTTCAGGCAACGATAATTAGGGAGGAAGAATAATGCTCCAGTCAAGGTTTGGTGTTCTGTGTTACCTTGAGAGCAGGGAATGTGCTTCTTCTATATTGGTACTCAATATGTATTTATCAATGCTGGAGTGACTGATATTAGTTTTCTGAACCAAAAGTACCCATACATTTAAGCAAGATGACATTGATAATTCTACTAACTTTGGAGAAATTTAATTTAGAAAGCATGAAAATAAACTACTCTGCATTCTCTGGGAAGCAATTGATTTTTCATGCTGTGAATAAATAACTTCAGCTAAATTGAGAAAGTTTTCTACTGAGATTCTGTGATAAGAGCAAGATATGGGAACCTAAGCATTAGAAGAAGTTTTGAGTGAGGGATGAAGAAATCTTTTTTTCTTCTGAATAGGAAAGAAGTTAATTTTAAAACATCCCTATGAGGCACAGAGGACCATGAAACCCACTTAAAACATCTTTGAAAGCCTTGAGAAAATATTCTAAGCGGGAAAACAGTATATAAGTGGGAAACACTCTATATCTGTGCCCTAGGCCAAGTAGGTAATAGAAAAATTTGAGAAGGTTGAGTGAGACAGGTTGTGGAAAATATTGTGTTGACCCTGAATCTTAGAGATCCAAATGCAAACCATGACAGATGCTGAAAGTTGTACTAGTAAGGCCTCTTTAATCATGACTGGGAGGAGGGATCCCATTAGGCATTCCCTAATAAGGGCATGAAGACCAAGCCTGGGGGCTGTCTGAGAGAGTGCCACTAAGCATAACTTACTGGTTTGCACTTCACTTGGAAGTCCTTTTTTAACTAATGAAAAGAGCCTTATGTCTCAGATGTGCCTCAACAAATATAGGAATAAAAATGTATGTCCCCAAAATGTCCTTCAGGAATTTCACTCGCCTATTTCTTAGGGCCAATTAGAAGTGTAATAATGATTTTTCACCAAGTGCAGTATCATCATTTTGTCCATTTTTTTTTCTTTTCAAGCAACTGTCATTTCAAGTTTAGGTATAGGAGTTTTCTTTTTTCTTTTTAAAAGAGTTTTACAGGGACTTAATATCTACATTTTATTTAGTGCTTCAAGGTTTCCAATGTACTTTACATATTTTGTGTCTTTAGATCTTTCTTCGTATGTATGGCAGATGCTTTTGGCAATTTAGTGAAATCTATGGACCCCTTCTGTTAATAATAGGTAGCACTTATACAGCACTTTAAGGTTTGCAAAGTGCTTTGCCTGTTGCATTTAATTTTTATAACAACCCCAAAAGCTAGGTGCTATCATTATCTCCATTTTACAGATTAGAGTAACTGAGGCAGATATCAATTCTGTGACTTGTCTAAGGTTGATTAGTTAGTAAGTGTCTGAGGCCAGATTTTAACACAGGTTAACACAGTTAAACGCAGTTAAACACAGGTTTAACACAGCCCTGACTCTTGAGTACAGGTCTCCAGTTACTGTTAGATCTAGCTGTTCCAGAATAATATTTTTAAAATGCATAAAGAAAAATACATCAAATTAAAAAGGAAACCAGCTTTATTGAAATAATGGTTTTTAAGAGTTCATGGAATGGCGCTCACATTGAGAATCCTTGTCTTAGAACTTCCTAATAACATTGTGAAGTAGGGACTACAGATATTATTATCCCAGGTTTACAGATTAGGAAACTGAGGCTCAAAAAGATTAAGTATTTTGCCCATGATACTACAACTATTGTCAAAGGCAAGGTAATAAAAACGTAACTTGCATCTCATAGAACTTTACGGATGCAATCTTCACAACAAACCTGAGAGGAAGATACTTGAAGCAGAATCTGAACTCAGGGCTTCTTGACTGCACATTCACTGCTTTAGCCATGATGACATACTACTTCCACATTGCCATCCATGGATTACCTATAATTTGGATCGTCATTTCATATTGAAAGTGAAGGTTTCCATAAAGACATTGTAGCATAAAGAACATGCCTCCAATATATTTCTATTCAATGAAACTCATCTTTCCTCAATATAAATTTGTTTTTATTTTTAACACATGTTTTAAAGGTAGTTCAACTTATTTTACAAAAGGTATGTGATCCATATAACAGAATATGGATATAATAATAGCAATCAGTTCGTATAGCTCTAAGCACTGGTTGGGAATTCAAAGAAAACACGAGAAGAGTGTGCATTCTGCACTTGGGAAATAAGTAAGAGAAAAATAGTACTAGAAGGATTATGCTAATTACTAATGTCATAACTTCTTGAGATAACTTCAATGTTTATTAATAGAATCATAGAAAGAAGTTATGAGACTGAGGAAGGATGTTAAGGATGGAATAATTCATCGTCCACCTGAAAGAGGAAGTCTCTGTCTTCGACCTGCTTTTATCTCTTCCCATCAAAGGTCCCAATTAAAGGGAACATAGGGCTTTTAACATATTGGATGGGAGACTGTGGGTGGCTATGATGTTATAGAGAACAGTGGTACATGGCAGCTCTGTACAGTAGATAAAGCACTGGACATGGAATCAGAAAGACCTGAGTTCCCATTCTGCCTCAGACACAAGTTGTGACCCTGGAGAAATTGTTTAACTTCTATTTCAGTTCCTTATCTGTAAAAATGGGATCATAAAAACACCCAGCTCCTAGGGTTGTGAGGATAAAATGAGATAATGTTTGTAAAGTGCTTTGTAAATGCTAGCTATTATTATTAACATTTTTGATATAACATATCTCCCACCAACACCCCTGCCCCTCTCCTCTGCATGTTAATGACTGAATGACTAAAAAAATCAGGTTTTATCTATGTGCTAAGCCTTGGGGTTCTGGGGATACAAATTACTGCTGCTGCTGCTGCTACTACTACTACTACTACTACTATTACTACTACTACCACTGCCACCACCACTACTGCCACCACCACCATCACCGCCACCACTACCACCTACTGCTACTATTACTACTACTACTACTACTCCAAGAACAGATAGTCCATGCTCTCAAGGAGCTTGCATATTAAGAGGGGAAATAACACAAGTTAGGGAGTGGTGACCAAAGGTGAACACATTGGCCTGGAAAGTTGATTGCTGAATAAGTTTAGAACTTCCCCACATTATTCTCGGCAGTCAAGTCTCTTGCTCTCTTGTCCTACTGATGATCACACCTTTCCAAACTTTAACTTTCATTATGACCAATATCTAGCCCTTTCACTCCTGTTCATGTGCTACTAAGTGGAGCTAGAGAAAATTATGAAACTGTCTTGACTTGGTCCACTACAAATTTATATTGTATAATATCAACTGGGACCTTGCTGAAGCGAGATAATCATTTTAAATTTTCCTAAATGAATGCTGTCCTACTCACCACAGTGACGCTTCCAAACATTTTTATTTCTTCTTAAACCTACCTCAGGGCTCCAACTCACTGACTCCTTCTACCTTCTCAGTTAATACTCTTACCTCACACTTCACAGAAGAATTGAGACCATTCACCAATAACTCCCTCTTCCTTCATATTTCATATCTTCTACCATCAACTCCCCCACATGAAGGGATGGTCTATCTCCTTGCCAAGGCAAATCCCTCAATTTGAACACTAATCCCATCTTTTCTAGCAGATTGCTCCCATTATCATCCTTCCTTTCTCTCTAATATTCAAGCTCCTCCTATCTACTATCTGTTAGCCTGCTCACTCAACTCTCACTCAATTGAACCATTCCTCCTATCTATTATACTGTATCTGTCCTCTCCTTCATTAATAAACTTAAGAAAGCTGTCTACTCTAGGTCCCTCCATTTCCTCTCCTCTAAACCTTCTGCAAGCTGATTTTTGGAGTCCTTATTCAACAGAAACTGCTTTCTTTGAAGTTATTAGTAATCTCTTAAAGGCAAAGTCTAACGGATTTTCCCCCAATCCTATCCTTTACCTCTTTGCAGTATTTGATAATATTGGTCACAGACTTTACTTGAATAATCTCTCCTCCCTAGATTTTTATGACACTTCATTCTTCTGATTTTCCTTCTAATAATAAAAAATTAGTAAATTTGCAGCCCTAGAGATAGTTTCATATAGCAAAAATCAGTGTTAGAGAGAGCAGAGAACTTAACTGTACTTAAAATTATTTTTTTTAATTCTTGCTTAAAAACTACATCTTTCCTCTAATTCTTTTGTAGAAAGTAAAAAAAGCTAAGCAAATAAATAGTTTTCTCCAATATGAGAAAATGATTTAATTAAATAAGCAAACAGTTTAATAGCTTGATCAATTGAAGTGGCTGATAAATTGTGTACAACAATATCTGTTCTGCTGCTTATGACATATGGGCATATGGATAAAGAAGAAATAACTCAAAAAGTTGAGTTATCACTTTTTTGATACAAGATTAATTAATAACCATTAATCCCATGGCAATTTTCCATTTGGCCAGTTACTTTCATTTGTATGATAGAATTTAATGAGTCTTTGCTTTAAAACTGATATTTAAGGGGAATTAGGTTATACTTTTGCCTTGCTTTTCATTTGAAGATAACTTTTGATTATAATAAAAACAATTTTTATATAGTATTGAAGCCTCATTTGAAGGTTGAAAAGTCTTACTGTAGAATTACTTCCAGAGATACCTGGATTGCTGAGAGGAATGGAGATCTATCACAGATAGAATATTTTGTAATATTATGTAACATTGTTACCTAACCATAATTCTTGGCTATTAAAATTATTTACAAGTTTTAAATATATTTAACAGAAATTTCATGAAAAACATTTATAATAGATTTCCTATCTAGGATCATGGAAAACAAAGAAGAGATTTTCTCAAGGTAGATGGAATGCTTTTTTAGGGATAAAAATACTGATTTCTCTCCACCTCACCCACTTCTTTCCTAATTATTGACTAGCTTATCCAGACATTTTTATAGGTAAACATGTTTTCCAAAGTCTGATGAGAAGTCTGTTTTGTGGAGAAATGTATACCAAATACTTAAGAGTGAAACAGATAGTGCTTAGGGAATAGCCTTAAGGTACGTGTGTAATCAGTGATCAGTTGGCTAAGAGTAAGCTACTAAGAAGGAAATATATAGAAAGTTATAAAAGAAGTGAAGAATTTTCTTTTGTCTTTTTGAAATTATGTTTAGTATTTTATTTTTCCCAATTGCAAATGAAAACAATTTTTAATATTTATTTTAAAACTTTGTGTTCAAATTCTCTCCCTTCATCCTTCCTCACTGCCCTCATTGAGAAGGCAAGCAATTAGATATAGGTTATACATGTGTACTCATGCAAAACATATTTTTCATAGTAGACATGTTGTGAAAGCAAACAAAGACAAAAACACTCCAGAAAAATAAAAAAGTAAAAAAGTATGCTCCAGTCTGTATTTAGACACCATCAGTTCTTTCTCTGGGGATGAATAGCTTTTTTCATGCTATCCATCAGAGTCATCTAGGATCTTTCTATTGCTGAGAATATCCAAGTCATTCACAGCTGATCATCTTAAAATATTGCTGTTACCTTGTAAATAGTACATGTCACTTGGCATCAGCTTCTGCAAGTTTTCCAGGTTTTTCTGAGAGCATCCTGTTCTTAGTTTCGTATAACACAATAATAGTCAATTACAATCACATAACACAATTCGTTTATCCGTTCTCCAATTGATGGGCATCTCCTCAATTTCTAGTTCTTTGTCACCAGAAAAGAGCTGTTATAAATATTTTTGTAATATAGGTCCTTTTCCTTTTCCTTTTCTAATCTCTTTTTGGATACAGACATAGTAGTGGTATTGCTAAGTCAAAGGATATGCATGGTTTTATTGCCTTTTGGGCATAGTTCCAAGTTCCTGTACAGAATGGTTGAATCAGGTCACAACTCTACCAACAATGCGTTAATGTCTCATTTTTCCCACATCCCCTCCAACATTTGTTATTTTCTTTTTTGTCCTATTAGCCAATCTATTAAGTATGAGGTAGTACCTCAGAATTGTTTTAATTTGCATTTCTCCAATCCACAGTGAGTTAGACCATTTTTTTTTCGTATGGCTGGAGATAGCTTTGATTACTTCATCTGAAAACTGTTCATATTTTGATCATTTATCAATTGGGGAATGGCTCTTATTTTTATAAATTTGACTCAGTTCTCTATCTGTTTGAGAAATGAAGTGTTTATTAGAAAAAACTTTTTTCAATTTTTTTCACAGTTATGATTGCCAACTGTATTTCCTTCCATCCTATTTCCTCCTCTGTTTTTTATATTCTCTCTTTCCTTTCACTCTGTCCTTCCTCAAAAGTGTTTTGCTTCTAACTACCCCCTCTCTCAATCAGCCCTCCTTTCTATCACCCTCACCTTCTCTTATCCCCTTCCCTTCCTACTTTCCTCTGGGCTAAGAGAGATTTCTATACTCAACTGAGTCTGTATGTTATTCCCTTTTTGAGGCAATTCTGATGAGAGTAAGGTTCACTCACTCCTTCTCACCTTCTTCATCTTTCCCTCCACAGTAAAAGCTTTTTCTTTTTTTTTAATTATTTTTAATAGCTTTTTTTATTTTTAGTTTACAACACTCGGTTCTACATAATTTTGAGTTCCAGATTTTCTTCCCTCCCTCCCCAAGACAGCATGGAATCCCATATAGCTTCCATGTATAATTTCGCATTGAATTAATTTACACACTAGTCAAGTTATGGAGAACTGTGATCAATGAAATGAATCATGCGAAAGAAGAAACAGGACCAAAAAAAAAAATAAACCAGCCCCAAAACAAAAAGAAAAGAAAGAAAAAGAAAAAAAAGAGGGGGAAAAAGGCTAGCATGAAGTGTGCCTCAATCTGCATTCATATTTCAGAGTTCTTTCTCTGGATGTAGATAACATTCTCCATCGTGAGTCCTTTGGAGTTGTCTTTGTACCTGGTGTTGCTGAGAAGAGCCAAGTCTGTCAGGGTTGGTCTTCACAGATTCCATATATCTGTGGTTGTATATAATGTTCTCCTGGCTCTGCTCTGCTCACTCAGCATTAAGTCATGTAGATTTTTCCAGGTTGTTATGAAGTCC
>JAQQSZ010007584.1:0-13269 GCA_028646595.1 Phalanger gymnotis | reverse complement strand
GGAACTCAAGGTTTTAAAAAAATAGATGTTCAAAAGTAAAAAAAAAAAAAGTTACTCAACCTCTCAGTGCCACCAAACAACTCTACCAGATGTTGATCTGCCCCAGTACAGATAATTTCCTCGCTGGAGATTCTATAAAACAGTGAAATCCTATATCCAGTAACCACCCCCAAATAACAATCCCCATTTGACAGAAAAAAATGAGCCAGTGAAAGTGGAAGGGTTTTCTCTCATAAAGTGCCAAAAGAATGGAATAAAGCTCAACATCTCTAGTCATGAGTTTGAAGAAGGAAAGCAATTATGATTAATTGCTACATATTCATAGAGAACATGGAAATTTCTGGGTAATTCCCATAACAATGAACCCTGTGAATATTTAGGCGAACAGCCCAGGCAGTTCCACAGATACCATTGTTTCCTCTCAACAGTACACTCCAAAACAGCTGCAAATTTCTAGCAGAATTAAGTGGTCTTAGAGATAAGTACAGAAATATTTTCACCTCATGTCACTTTCCTTTCACAAATTGGCCCTTTTCTAACTTTCTAATAGTCTTACACTTTAGTACCTTCCATGTGCCATACAACCCAACTGCTATCTATTTGCTTTTCCTCACACAAGACACTCCATATCCTGATGTAGTTGTGGTTGTGGTTGTTACTGACATGGTGGTGGTGGTAATCATCTTAGTGGTGGTGGTGATGGTGGTAGTTGTTAACATGGTGGTGGTGGTGGTGGCAATGGTTGTAGGTCCTTCATTCTGCATTTGTTCTAGCTGTCCTCTGTACCTAGAACGCTTTTCCTCCTTACTTCAGACTTTTAGCTTCCCTAGATTTCTTCAAAATTCATCTCATATACCAATTTCAGCAAGAGAACTTGCCCTGCCTTTCTTTGTCTCCCTCCCCAACCTTCCCCTTTGCTAATGCTTTCCTTTTGATAATTGTCTTCCATTTAAACTATATGTATTTTATACGTCCATAGTTATTTGCTTGTTGTCTCCTCTATTATAATGCTAGCTCTTTCAAGGGAGGGAACATGTTTTTGTCTTTATTTGCATCCCAGCTCTAAGAACAGTGAGCAGCATATAGCAAGTACTTAAATGCTTATCGACTGATTGACTACCCCCTAGTTCCCTCATCCCCCAAACACAGAAAATTTGAAGTCCTAATTATATAGTCTAGCAAAGTAGCTCATTATTCATTGGAAAGTCATATCAAAAAGAGCAAATAGTAAGAAATATGTCAATCTAGAAATAAATGCTTTCATTGGGTATATGACATAGAAATACGAATTCTGATGTTAAAAAAGGGGAATGAAGGAGGAAGGAAGGAAGGAAGGAAGGAAGGAAGGAAGGAAGGAAGGAAGGAAGGAAGGAAGGAAGGAAGGAAGGAAGGAAGGAAGGAAGGAAGGAAAATTAACACTATGGCCTAAAATTTGAGAAACAGTGATTATTCCTCAAGCCAACACCCAATTTTTCTAGTGTGGAAGAATAAGATACATAGTTGCTACTATGACTTTCAAAGCCTTTTCAAACGTCCATGGGAGGAAAAAAAGGTCCATGGGAAGTGAATCATTTGTAAGGTCAAATGCTTCCTTCCAACCCAGGGGAAAGCAGATAAGAAATAATAATGGGTGCAGATTTATGAGCCAATAAACACTGAAAGTAGTCTTTCCATATGTTAGGATAGAGTAAACCTGTAGCCCAATGAAACTAACAGCCAAGGCAGTGAGTTCAGAAAAATCAGCATCTTAACAATTCTATGTCTCATAGAGCCAAGCTCATGCTGCATCAGTGGAGGAGGAATCATGAGAAATGGAAAACAGACTTCTTTGCCTAAAGACAGACAAAAGTAAATGAACAGGAATCAAAATATTTTGATGAGGATTTAGTTAATACACTGGGAAATGGGGTTTGCTGATCCTTGAATGGATCCTTGAATGGTAGAATTACTGGTCCAGAAGGGACCTACAGATATCTTCTCCTTCTTAGGTTACACATGTACAATCATGTTAAACATATTTCTTCATTAGTCATGTTGTGAAAAAAGAATCAGCACAAAAAGGAAAAACTACAAGAAAGAAAAAACAAAAAAAGTGAAAATAGTCTGCTTCAACCTGTGTTCAGACTCCATAGTTCTTTCTCTGGATGTGGACAGCATTTTCTGTCATGAGTCTTTTGGAATTATCTTCAATCATTGTACTGCTGAGAAGTGCTAAGTCTATCATAGTTGATGATCAGACAGTGGTGTTTTTACTGTGTACAATGTCTTCTTGCTTCCTACAGAAATCATCTTACCCAATTTCCTAGAGCCCAAGACCACCAAGAGAGATAGGTGTCTATCTTGGTGTTGAAGATATCCAGGAACGGGAATTCTATTACTTGCCATTGTGTTTGTCTTAAAGTCCTTCCTGTAGCCACCATTTAAATGCATTATCCTTTGTTCTGTTTTCTGAACAGGTTAAATGGGTGGTACAAAGTCAGAGGACCCGAAGACCAATACTGGCTCTATTACTACTTGAAGAAACTTGAACAAGCCTCTTTGGGCCTCAGGATCTATATTTGTAAAATGAGGGTACTGGGCTAGATGACTGCTAAAATCCATTCCAGCTTTAAATCCATACACCTAGCAGTATGATGCTTATTCATGGACAGTTATAAGATGATTCCTTATGCCTTCTTTGGGACTAAGTAATCTCAACTCCTTCATTCTTCTCCTCATGTGGCTTCTCATCATGTCTGGATTGTTTCTCCTCTTCATCATCCCCATCTCCTGGCTTTTTTGGCTTCTTTCAAGTCTCTGCTAAAATCCTACCTTCTGAAAAATTAATGCTAATGCCTTCCCTCTGGGATGACGTGTACTTATCTCTATATATGCATACTTTTATCTAGTATATACATAATAGTTCTGTTTTCTTTCCTTTAGATTGTAAGCTCCTTAAAGGCAAGGACTGTTTTTCTCTTTCTTGGTGTCCCCAGCACTTAGCACACAGCAGGACTAAATAAGCGCTGACTGTGACTAACCACCATCCAAATCATTCCACAGGAACTTAAAAGTGACAAATAAGTGAAACATCTTCCTTCTTTAAGCTGGCTTTTAGAAACCTTGCTATGAGAATGTTTTCCCCATGTACAATACCAGATATGATTAGGCTCTGGTCAAACAGAGACTAAAACTAAACTATCTCTGCCTTCAAGGAGCACATATTCTTTTAGATGTAAGAAGGATTTAAGTAAAAGGATTCTTTAAATCCTTTAATAAGTAACAATTAGTCATAAGGATTTGGATGGCTTTCTTTCCATGGCCAAAGGACTGGTGTATGTGGCTGAGGTTCACTGAGTCTCAACAGGACTGTATAATCATACTGGATACCTGTGCTTCTAGGGGTCCATGGTAGCATATTCTGCACAAGTTAAAATGTACCCCTGGGCAATTATAGTGATCAAGCATGGCCCTAAAAATGATGTGAAAATGTACCTCTCTCCTTTGTAGAAATGAAAGAAAACTGTGGCTATAGAGCACTGCCAGTACTGTCAGAATTGGGTAATGGGTCGATTAATTTTACTAAAATGACATTTTGCCCTTTTTAATTCTTCGTTAAAGGAATAGCTCTCTGGGCAGGGGAAAGGGAGAAATATATATTGGGAAACAAAAGCTATATAAAAACAAAATATATAGATATATTTTTACACATGCCAATGATTATATTACTGTCCCACCCCCCAAACTCCCACTCCATTTTTTTATGCTAACCCATAAAGACTTAAAACTACAGAATCAGTGTGTCAGTGAAGGATAGCTATTGCTAAAAAGTCACCTAGGGGAGAAGAGGAAATATTCATCCCTCTATCCATTATTATATCTCTTCTAAAGGAACTAAGTCATTTTTACTAGGTACATTTAAATAATTATCATTGGGTCTTTCTTACAGTTCAATATTAATGTGTAGAATTCTTCTTACACTACAATATTGTAAGAATTCCAATAATATATTATTATATTATGTATTATAATAATTTTATTGTTGTATGATATATTATAAATATTGTTATATAATAAAGGCTATCTTAGTTTCTTCCTCTATAGAATAAGGAAGATAATAACACCTTCCTCCCAGTGTTGTTATGAGGACAATGTGAGGTAATACTTATAAAATGTTCTGTATTCCTTAATCTGCTAAAGAAATGTTAGTTATTTTTAACAGAAACCACTGTATAAATGCTAGCTATTGTTATTAATACAACATTTTTAAAACTTTTGTTTATTTAGAATTGATAGACCATGAGCGCCCCTCTTCCCAGCTTCCAGAGAGCCTAGGATAACATCTGTTGTGATCTTTCATGGTCAGGATGCATTCTATCACTGGGGCTGCTTTCCTCACTCACTACAGCCTCAACTCTGGCCTCAGATTAAAAGAAAATTACCATAACATGAAGAGGGGGAGAGAAAGAGATTTGAGCTACCAGAATGAAACTAAATTAAAAATAAAGCTCCTTTATTAAATTTATAATCATTGTGTGAAGCTGTGAAATCTTATTTCCAAACCGCCAGCTCTTTCCCTTTTGTCCAGGCTGAGTGCCGAGCTTTGCCTACATCAGAATCCCTGTTTTGCTTTCTGGGCAATTTCTTTTTAGCATTCTGAGCATTTAACCTTGAAAAATAGTGTTGTTTTGCTGCTGTATTTTCTGATTGTTAGTCTCCAGGCATCTCCATGGCATCTTTATAAATCTGCTGGAGCTGTTAAATATTTCTTGCCAACCAGCAACCAGAATCTGAAAATACCAGCTCACTTTCTAGCTGTCAGGCAATTAATGTAATTCAAAGGGGATGAAAGGTAGGTGCCACTGGGACTGCTCTTAATATCGAAGGGTTTCTGGCTCTGGTTTCCCAAGGCAAGAGAGAAAAATCAATATAAGGCAAAGAGGAAGGGGGCAGGGGGAACAGGGCTCTGGAGTACCGTTTTATCAGCAGCCTGGTGACATGGCTAATATTCAGAAAGAAAGCCAGATAAATGCATTTATTGACTGCTGATTTGGTATGGGCAGAGACAGGTAAACTTATAAGCATCCAGATCACTCCAACTATTAGCTTCTAATTCTTGTCTCAACTCTCACTGGTTCATAGATTTAGAGCTGAAAGGCTCATAGGATAGAGCGGGACAAAACCAAGTGGTCCAACACCTTCATTTCATAGACGAACCCCAGAGAGGTTGAACAACCTTGATCAAAGTTGCATAGGCAGCATAAGCATTAGTGTTAGAATCTGAACCCAGGGTCTTCTGACCCCAGACAAAGAGGCAAAGAGACAGAGAGGGATGGAAGGATGAAGGAAGGAAGGGAAGGAGGGAGAGAAGGAGGGAAGGAGGTAGGAAGGGAGGAAGAAGAGACAAGACAAGGAAGTTTATGTCAGGCTCTGATACATAGAACTCCATCCCTTCAGCTTCCCTCACAACATCCTTCCTCTCCCTGTCTTCTTCAGTATCTTCTCCAGCTATGGTGCCACAAGCACCCAAAAGACTCCAGAATCCAAATGGTATTGAGAACCAGAACCACAATGAGTGGTTTGGAGACCAGAGACCAGAGAAAATAGCATTATACCCTCAAATGGAATTTAAAGCTCAAAATGAGGGATGGGAGAGTTGAAGAGTAGAATCATTAGTGTACTAGGTTGTTCTTGAACACAAAAGCCTATAGGGCAAACATTTTTGCTAGGAGGAGCCTGAATAATAAGACTATTTTCCTATTTATTTATATTTATAGCATGAGATCATAAATCAAATAATAGCCCTGGGAGAAGTAGACCTAGGGTTCAAATCCCACTCAACATCTCTGAGTCAATTTTCTAAGACTTAGTGACTAAATGATAAGGGTGGGCTATTATTTAAGTCAGATGAAATGACAGATTTTTGATGCATTGATGTATTTCACCCAAAACTTTTTATTCCAGAAATGAGTTTGAGAAGGAATAATGTTAGAATCTGCCCATAAAGACAACTTTATATGCCCCACCTCAGCTAGAATCCTCTTACTTAACATTTACCCACAGGCCTTAGATAGACTCAAGTTTTAGAGTTAATTCATGATTCAGCAGGAAGCATCTGTAACTAACTTCCTAGGCTGAGACAGAAGATTGCCTCAGAATCAGACTCCTTGGTCTTAATATCTCACTATTCTCTCATCTACTTTGACCTGACTTTGAGTTCTTGGGAATTTCCTGGTCTCTGGCTGCCCACCTAACTTTTGATCACTGTTTATATCATTCTTTTGATATGTTTCCTCCTGGTTCTTGACTACGTATGTGGTTTGAACCCACTCCTTTCCATTGACCTCAAGTTTCTGTGTATACTCTAATATAGAAAGGCTTACCTTTCAGGTTCTGATTTACCCTAATCTTTTATTCGTATGTACTTTTGTAACCCTTTCATCATTTGGATCCCAACCCTGATACAACAGATTTGGTTCATTGTAGCTTCTCACAATTACAATCTCCGTGGTTCACTTTGCTCCTACTCAGGACTTTCCCCAAGAATATCAGAATTTGTAAGGGGATGTTTCTCCTCTGTTCATTTTCCTCCTGTGGACATGAAAATTTTATTCATGGTTCACACAAAAATCCTCCTTAGGTCTCCCTGAAATCATTCTGTCTAACTAGGTAAGAGTCACGTAACCCTCCCTGGGCCTCAGTTTTCACATGTGTAAAGTGAGGGGATTGGACTAGATGGCCTCTGAGTCCCAATCCTAAATCTATGATCCTATTATCTGACACAGAAAACATTTTGTTTAGCCCAACAAAAAAAATACAAAATAGGTTTAATCCCCTAGACAGTGTCCCCAGTGCTTAACACAGTACTGTACACGTAGGAAGCATTTAATAAATGTTTTTTCATTCATTAACCAGTCAAGGAAACTCTACTGCCCCTTTCCAAGGCATTAAACAAATCTCCCTCCTACTGGGTCCCACCTTCCCTCTACACCTATGAAGTGCAAATTTCTGTTAAAGATGGCAAACTGAAGGTTTCCAGATAAATCTAACTCACTCTAAAGCCACTTCAAGGACAATAAGAATTTTTTAAAATAACAATAATCATTAACCAAAAACAAGGACAATAAGAATTAGGTCTAATGAAACAAGAGAACTGGGTAAATACAAACTCCCATGAGGTAATTCCTATTAAAAAATAAAATAATGAAAGATAACACTACTAGCTTGAATCAATACTGATACCAATCTAGGTTGGTGTTGAGAACTAATTGTAGTTGTTGTTCAGTCATATGAGTCATGTCCCTCTCTTCATGACCTCATTAAAGTTTTCTTGGCAAAGATACTGGAGTGGTTTGCTATTCCTTCTCCAGCTCATTTTACAGATGAGGAAACTGAGGCAAACAGTAAAGTGACTTGCCCAGAGTCACACAACTAGGAAGTGTCTGAGGTCAGATTTGCACTCAGGAAGATGAGTTTCCTGACTCCAAGCCTGGTGTTCCATCCATTGTAGTACCTTCACAAAAGAAAGAATGTCACAAAAGCCTCCAGGCTCCATTTTTACAAGTCTGACATCTTTCTGCTTCAGTATACTGCATGGAGGCCACTTCGGCCCACATCGACTTCTACCCCATCCAAGATTGCACCAAAGGAAGAGGGTCTACTAGCACCCAGTATCTTACTCCAGGTCAAGGACTGAGACCTCTGAGTGACTAACACTAGTGACTCCCCATCCCATACTGATGATTAGCATAACAGTGACTCTAGTGAGTGCAAAGTCAAGAACAGTTCAGAAGAAAAAACCAGGGAGAAGAAGGGCACCTTCACCCACCATCCCTAGCAGAAAGAACAAAGAAATGAATGAACATAACAAAATCTCTGCTGCAATGAAGATATGCTATGGATTTTCTAGGATAACACTTCACAGGAAGAGGATAGTTCTGCAATAATAACTACCAGACTCTAGAAAAGGAGAATATTCTGCTCACAAGGATTCCAAGAGTGGAAGGAAGGACTACAAATAGATGAATAAAGAGATAAGAAGTAAAATTCAAGAATTGGAGGAAAAACTTGGAAAGAGAATAAATAGCTTAAAACAGAAGGAAAACCTCAGCAAAGTAGAGGAT
The DNA here is from genome assembly GCA_028646595.1 of Phalanger gymnotis. Lineage (NCBI taxonomy): Eukaryota > Metazoa > Chordata > Mammalia > Diprotodontia > Phalangeridae > Phalanger > Phalanger gymnotis. Next base: position 5,167 of record JAQQSZ010007584.1, on the reverse strand, counting down.
AGCATGAAAAATGGGATGGAAGAAGCAATTCAAAATTCAAGTCATGTGACCAGAACTAAGAGGTTATCTAGGTAGCCCTCATGATAGTAATGTGAAAGAATAGGTACAAGACATTCTTCATTGTATCTTTCTCTACAGTGCTTATCCTCTGTCCTATTTGGAGCCAGGGAAATACTATGGCTTATTGGCACCTCTGTCTAGATCCAAGTGAAGCCAGGACTTTCCATTCTCTCTGTCTCTGACTCTCTCTGCCTCTGCCTCTCTACTTCTCCATCTCTCTGTCTTTTTCTGTCTCTCTTTCTCTCTGTCCCTCTGTCTGCGCCTCTCTCTCTCTCTCTCTCTCTCTCTCTCTCTCTCTCTCTCTCTCTCTCTCCTCTCATTCCTCCCTCTTTTCCTCCTATCTGACACTAGTCAGACTTCTCTTCAGGTCCCTTTTCAACCCAGCCTCCTGTATTTGTCTTACTCTGTTTGTCCACTTCCCTTAGTGCAGCTAAATTCCCCACTGTTCTCAGTCTTGGGGAACTCTTCTATCCCTAAGTTCAGAGGAGCTCTCCTTTCTCCTTCATTCTCTACCTCAGGACGATTTTTCTGGAGCTTCTGATATCTCCTTCCATTGCAGTCTCCTAGTGAGTCTCCATCACATTTTTTTAAAAAAAGTTCAAGAGCCAAGGGCCAGCCTTAGGTTCCATTACTAGTGTGTTGTGAATTTGGTGATCTTCATTGCTTCTGCCTGAAAACAGGCCTCTATTATCTCATTTAATCCTCAACCATTTGGAAGGTACTTTTAGTACCCCCATTTCACCTAAGAGGAAATGGAGTCTCAGAGAGGTTAAGTGACTTGACCAAGATCACACAAGCTAAGAAATGTCAGAGAAAGGATTTGAACCCAGGATGCCTGGACTCCATAGCCAATGCTATCCACTATACCATCCTGCCTCTAGAATGGGTTTCTCATTCTTTCTGCCATTTTCCCTCATCTGGACACTAACAGAAACTCCCAGAGACAAATGAAAAGTTACAGTAAATGGAGTCGATAGTTTTTGCTTTTTAATTCTCCAACCCTACCACTATTCTTGACCCCTAAGATGTTCTTCATAGACAGAAACGACCAAATCCTCCTTCCACAGTCACTCTTGCTAACCCTTTCCCTGAACTCCTACCTGTAAGTCAGGTGGGCTTTTTCTTTTCCCAAAACTCTACTGTTTTTCTAAACCAAACAAAACAGGAAAACTAACCATCTGCTACTGGGCAAATGTGGTGCAATGATGAGTCTACTAATAGTAAAGAGATAGGACATTCTGCCTTTCACTGCTTCTACTTCCAAAAGTTTTCTTCCTTTCTGGGCCCTAAGTTGTTTAATCTATAAACAATGTCTTGTTCATATATTCCTGGAGAAGTATAAGGGAGGTGAGAGAGTAGGGAAGAATGTGGTTGTCAATAAGTGGATTTTTTGTATAGGAATGAAAGTAACAAACATTGTTTTCATTCAATATTTTATTTCCTCTCCCAATTACATGTTAAAACAATTTTTAACATTCATTTTTAAAATTTTTTGAGTTCCAAATTCTGTCTCTCCCTCCCTTCCCCCACCACATTGATAAGGCAAGCAATTTGACTTAGGTTGTACATGTGCAAAATATATTTCTATGTTAGCCATGTAACAAGCATTTTTTAAAGTATCGACTATGTGTCAGGTATTGTGCTAAGGGCTTTTCAAATATTTATTCATTTGATCTTCACCACAACCTGAGAGGTAGGTGCTATTATTATAGCCATTTTGCAAGTGAGGAAACTGAGGCAGATAAGGGTTTAGTGACTTGACTGCGGTCACACAGGTACTATCTGAGGCTGAAATTAAACTCTGGTCTTTCTGATGAGAGAGAGAGACAGAGACAGAAAGAGAGAGAGAGACAGAGACAGACAAACAGACAAAGACAGAGAGACAGAGACAAGGAGAGACAGAGACAGAGAGAGAAAAAGAGAGAGACAGACAGACAGAAAGAGAGACAGAGAGAGCACATTTATTATGTACTTACTATGTGTCAGGTAATGTGCTAACTCTGAGGATACAAAGAAAGTTAAAAATAGGTCCCTGCCCTATTTGCCCAGACAGGGTCACACAAGTAGTATGAATCAGAGATAGTATTTGAACCCAGGTCTTCCTGGCTTCAAAGTCATCCCTTTATATACTCTACCACATTGTATGTCAAGCATTAGTATTCACAGCTGCTACATGAGAATATTTGAATTCATAGAGCTTAAATTACCCAGCAATGCACACACTCTGATACTCAACACTGAATCTTGGATTGGAATCCAAGTCTTCTGACTCTCAATCCAATGTGCTTTCCACTGTTATGATGCTTTTCTTAGATACCAACACAGGGTCAGTCTGGGAGATACTTTTAGGCAACAGGGACTTTGATAGTGATCTTGAAACAGCAGAACATAGGTGGCCTTTCACTTGACCTGACTAGAGGGCCAACCCTGGCCACAAAACCCTTCCTCATTTCTCCCTTCTTATTGATTCTTAAATACCAAATCACAGTCACCACAATTGCTCTACCACAGGGAAATTGCAGTGTCTGAACCACACACATAGATGAAAGCTGAGATCTCTACACAAATCATTTCCGTGTGAAAGAAAAATGTTTCCTGTGTTACTGATGATAAGACATCAATAAGTAGTCCCCAGTCTTCAAATGCTTTGGACATAGAGTGGATTTTGTGGGCAAAGCAATTCTTTTTTTAACATTTTGTTCACCATTTTTTTAGTTTTTAACATTCACTTCCGCAAGATTTTGAGTTCCAAATTTTCTCTCCATCTATCCCCTCCACCCACCCCATGACAGCATGCATTATCCCTTCCCCCAATCTGCCCTCCCTTCTGTCACCACTCCCTTTCTCTTATCCTCTCTGCTTCTATTTCTCTGTAGAGCAAGATAGATTTCTATACCCCATTGTCTGTATATCTTATTTCCCAGTTGCATGTAAAAACAATTTTTAACATTTGTTTTTAAACTTTGAGCTTCACATTCTCTCCATTCTTCCCTCCCCACCCGTCCTCATTGAGAAGGCAAGCAATTCAGTATAGATTATACATGTGTAGTCATGCAAAATACTTCCATAATAATTATGTTGTAAAAGACTAACTATAGTTCCCTCCATCCTATCCTGCCCCCCATTTATTCTATTCTCTCCTTTGACCCTGTCTCTCCTCAAAAGTGTTTACTTTTGATTACCCCATTCCCCCATTTGCCCTCCCTTCTATCATCACTCCTTTCTTTACCCCTTCCCCACTACTTTCCTGTAGGGTAAGTAGGATCTCTGTACCTAATTGAGCATGTACATTATTCCCTCCTTAAACCAAATCTGATTAGAGTAAGGTTTACTCATTCCCTTTCACTTCCCCCCTCTTCTCCTCCACTGTAAAAGCCTTTTATTGCCTCTTACGTGAGAAAATTTACCTCCATTCTATCTCTCCCTTTCTCTTTCTCCCAGTACATTCCTCTCTCACGCCTTAATTTTGTTTTTTAGATGTTATCCCATCATATTCAACTCACCCTGTGCCCTCTGTCTATATTTATGTATATTCTGTCCAACTACCCTAATATAAAGAAAGGTCTCAGGAGTTACAAATATCATCTTTCCATGCAGGAATGTAAACAGTTCAACTTTAATAAGTCCCTTATGACTTATCTTTCTTGTTTACCTTCTCATGCTTTTCTTGAGTCTTGTACTTGAAAGTCAAATTTTCTGTTTATTTCTGGTCTTTTCATTAAGAATGTTTGGAAGTCCTCTATTTCATTGAATACTCATTTTTTTCCCTGAAGAATTATACTCAGTTTTGCTGGATAGGTCATTCTTGGTTTTAATCCTAGCTCCTTTGACCTCCAGAATATCGTATTCCAAGATGTCTTAATGTAGAAGCTACTAAATCTTGTGTTATCCTTATTATATTTCCACAATACTCGAATTGCTTCTTTCTGGCTTCTTGCAATATTTTCTCCTTAACCTAGGAACTCTGGACTTTGGCTACAATATTCCTAAGAGTTTTCCTTTTGGGGTCTCTTTCAGGAGGTGATGAGTGGATACTTTCAATTTCTGTTTTGCCCTCTGGTTCTAGAATATCAGGGCAGTTTTCTTAGATAATTTCTTGAAATATTATATCTAGGCTCTTTTTGATCATGGCCTTCAGGTAGTTGTAATAACAATTTGGCTAGCAGCTACTGTGACTGGATAAAGCCAACAAAAACCAGCACACAGAAGACTGCTAACAAAGGTTCTTTTGATCTTCTTTACTAAGGAAAGCAACGTGTGTGTGTGTGTGTGTGTGTGTGTGTGTGTGTGTGTGTGTAAACTCACTTAGTTCAGGAAGAAAAGCAAGCACTCTGAACTTCAGAGCAAAATACAAACAAATTACAAGCATACACAACATAAACAGACCAAATCACAATTCATAGTTACTAGGAAAGCATCAACATCTGGGTTTACAAGCCAGGGGGCTGTTAACAACGGCTTTCCCAGAATCACGTGCCATCTTCCAGTTACTGAGAGCCCCAAGGGAGAACACCAACCTCTGGGTTTATATATCTTGTTCAGGGTCAAAGGGTGTCACAATGTGCAACTCAAACCCATGTGACCTAAAAGCATCACAAATATGGGACTCAAACCCACATGACCTAAAGGCCTCTGGTGTCACAAACATGTCACTCAAACCCATGGAAAGCAAAGACTCCTAAATAAATCAAAGAAACTCATTAAGGGCACTTGATTAAATAAGTGCTCCAAAAGAGAAAGCAATAAAAAAAAAGTCCCACCTTAATTAATCTTACAGTAATCCAATAATTTTTAAATGATCTCTCATGGATCTATTGTTTTACCAATGAAATATTTCATGCAGTTCTTCTATTTTTTCATTCTTTTGGTTCTATTGTGTAATTCTATTGTTATATAATTTCTGTTGTATAATTTCTTGAAGTTTCATAAAGTCATTAGCTTCCATTTGCTCCATTCTAACTTTTAAGAAATTATTCAGTGAGCTTTTGGACCTTGTTTTCCATTTGGTCAATTCTGCTTTTTAAAGCATTCTTCTCCTCATTGGCTTTTTCAACCTCTTTTACCATTTGGTCTAGTCTGTTTTTTAAGGTGTTATTTTCTTTTTTTT
>JAQQSZ010007583.1:0-13269 GCA_028646595.1 Phalanger gymnotis | reverse complement strand
GTGTGGGACTGACCTTACCCAGAGACCATCCAGGCTGTCCTGGGGTGGGGCCCTGCTTCCCTCTGCCACTTTGTGGGTTCTGCAGCTCTAGAATTGGTTCAGAGCCATTTTTTTTTATAGGTTTTTGGAGGGATTTGGTGGGGAGCTCATGCCAGTTACTGCTTTCTGGTCGCCATCTTAGGAGCTGTAGTTTTAAGAGTGTTAATCTGGGGGCAGCGAGGTGGCCCTGGAGTCAGGAGGACCTGAGTTCAAATCCGGTCTCAGACAATTGACACACTTACTAGCTGTGTGACCTTGGGCAAGTCACTTAAAGCCAACTGCCCTGCCTTCCCCTCTGGCTCTGCCTGTGCTCAGCCCGCCGGCCGCTCCCTCGACCGCTGGGTCTCGTTAGTCTGTTGGGCCTCACGGAGGAGGGCAGGGCAGGGCAGCAGTGCCGCCGGCCGCACTGCACAGCCAGGCCCCGGCCGCTGTCAGGCTCCCGGCCTCAGCGCTCCCTCAATATCAAAAAGGCTATCTTTTAAAATTGTATCATAAATAAAGAAAAACTAAGCCACTATAATTTTATCCAGAGAGTTCTTCAAAAACCAATCCTGACAAAACTTACGTGGATCCATGATCTCATTGATCCCTCCACTGGTAGACATAGCAACCCTTCCATGTCTTTTAATCAGGTATGATTCATTCCATGTCCTTCCATAAATTCTATAAAGAGGTTATTTTTATAAAGAGGATGGACACCATTTTCTAGTTTTATAAAATAATTCTTTCATAGTTTGATTGTTATGGCACTAAATCAATTCATTTAAGTGGAATTGCCATTTTTATTTTGGCTTGGCCTATCCATAAGCAATTAATATTTTTCCAATTGTTTAGATTTGTCTTTATTTGTATGAAAAGTGTTTTGTAATTGTGTTCATATAGTCCTTTGGTTTGTCTTGGCAGGTATACTCCCAAGTGTTTTATGTTGTCTACAGTTATTTTAAATGGAATTTCTCTTTCTATCTCTTCCTGCTGGATTTTGTTGGTAATATATAGAAATGCTACTGATTCTTGTAGGTTTAGTTTATATTCTGCAACTTTGCTAAAGTTTTTAATTATTTCAACAAGTTTTTTAGCTGATTCTCTAGGGTTTTCTAAGTACACTGATATATCATCTGCAAAGAGTGACGGTTTTGTCTCCTCATTGCCTATTTTTATTCCTTCAATTTTTTTTCTTATCTTATGACTGTAGCTAGCATTTCTAATACAATATTAAATAAAGTGGTGATAATGAACATATTTGCTTCACCTCTGATCTTAATTGGGAAAGTTTCTAGTTAATCCCCACTACAGATAATGTTTGCTCTTGGTTTTATATAGCTACTACTTATCATTTTAAGAAAGTCTCCATTTATTCCTATACTTTCTAGTGGGTTTCTCAAAAATAAGAATGAGTATTATATTTTATCAAAAGCTTTTTCCTCATCTATTGCTATAATCATATGATTTTTGTTTTTAAAATAACTTTTATACTATTTCTCACCACTAGAAGGCATACATATGTCTATTTATACCCATAATTGTCTTTTTACTCTTTGCATTATTTGACATCTTGATTTATCTGAGATTATGTTGTTCTATGATGTACAGCTATAGTCAAGTCAACAAACATTTATTAAGCTATATTATATGACATGCAGTGTGCTAAGCACTAGGGATATAAATAGAAACAAAAAGAAGACCCTTATATTCTAATGGGAAAAGGCAACAAACAAAACAAAGCTTAAAAACTGGGGTAAGAGAAGAAAGTTTAAAAAAAAAAAGAAGTCCAGGGATAGCTAGGTGGTGCAATGGATAGAGCACCAACAGTCCTAGAGTCAGGAGGACCTGAGTTCAAATCCAGCCTCAGACACTTACTAGCTGTGTGAACCTGGGCAAGTCATTTAAGTCTTATTGCCTCAAAAAAAAAAGTCCAGAGTAGAGATCAGAGTCTAAGGAAGAATAAAAGAGTAAAGATGGCTAGCCTGGGGATCCTTTCTTAAAATAAGGGAGGCATGCAGGATTACATATTAAAAGATGGATTTTTGTTGTAATAAGAAGCATTAGGTCATACAGAATTTAACAAATACAATCATCTCAGAAGAATAATGAACTGGGCAAGTCACTTAATCCTATTTGTCTCGGTTTCCTCATCTGCTGAATGAGCTGGAGAAGGAAATGGCAAACCACTCTAGTATCTTTGACAAGAAAACCCCCAAAACAGGTCATGAAGAATTGAACTTGACTGAAACGATTAAACAACAACAACATGGTATAGATATGATATCTTTTGATACTATATACACATACATTCTGATACATACACATATGTACATTCTGGGAAATACTGATTGAAGGAACTCTCTCATTGGGAGTGAGGCAATTAAGTTCATCCAAAAGAGAGAAAAAGAGAGAGAGAGAGAGAGAGAGAGAGAGAGAGAGAAAGAAAGAATCTGACCGAAAGGGAAATTCATTGAAGTCTGAAGTCTGTAGAGGAGCAAGTTGAGGATAGGGATATGATGGAGACTGTTAGCTCCTTGAAAATTGGCTTCTTCTCTTGACACTGGAAGCCAGAAGTGTCCAAAGGGACTCAAGAATCCAGATCTCTCCTCTCTCTTGCTCTTTCCGATTCTGCCTTTCATGCAGGAAGGCACTGGGTATTTATCACCACCAATGAGGAAAGAGTCTCATACTTTGGGGCTCTAGTTATATCCAATTAATTCAGCTTCAGCCAGAATTAAACTGTATATAATTTAGGAGAGAGATTTTGTATATGTAGTTTGTTTTCCACACTAGTATCCACATTAGTAGTAACACCACAGTTCAGTATAAAGAATGCTGACCTGAGAGTGGGGAAACAAGTGCTAGTTGCAGCCCTAACACTAGCAAAGTCATCTTTGGTATATCTCTTAACTGATCTGTGTGTTAGCTTCCTCATTGGTAAGGCAGAGAACTAGACCAATTCTGTAAGGTACCTTCCAATTCTAAAATTCTTTGACCCAGAATTTTATAGAAATTATTACAATGCCATGCTTAAATAAATCTACGGTTGACAATTCCATAGAATTTCCCTAGAGGCAGCTTTTAAGTAAATAGGCAATTTTCTGAGAGGGAGTCAGGTATAGTGCATAGGCAAATAGCTGATTTTAGTGTCAGAAAAACCTGGATTTAAGTCCTGCCTCTGACATATACTAGTTGTGTGACCAAAAATAGATCACTTTGCCTTTCTATGCCCCTAGACAACTCTCTAAAATTAAAAACGACAAATTATTTATCTGCATTGGGGGTGGGGGCAGTTTCCAGACTAGGAATGCATCACACTGATGAAATCCCAGTTCAGACCAAAAGTCATTTAACAAATCATTTAACAGTCATTTAACAAACAATCTTCTAGGATTTACTCAAAGCATCAGAATATACAGCTCCATTCATTTCTTCTGAAAAGTTAGAAACAGGATAAATTGAGCTTAAATGTGTTTTAGGTTCCTTCTGCCAACTACAACCTTTTCTTGCTTTGACAGCCTGATTATTCTAATTTTGCAAACTCAGCAGAAAGGAGCAGAGTTAGAGTTTATTGTGATTCTCTAATGTCTTACCCAATCCCCCAACCCTGCCCCCACCTGGGCTTGCTTCATCCTAACTTGTGGACAACCTTTTAAAAGGCAAGATGACCTCTGTTTCATGGTCAGGAATATCAAAAGTCTGGCAATACCAGCCTATATGTTACATTACCGTGCACTCCTTACAAAGATCGTTGACCTTAGACATCAGTCAGCCTCTGAACCAAATCCTGGACTGAAATCCAGCTGAAAGAGTTCAAGACAGCCAAGAGATTCCAGATGGGGCTTGAGTATCCTCTCCAATGATTTACCTCTCTGTTGTTCATTCAGTGTGTGACCTGTGCAGGTCTCTGATCCTCTATGTGCTTTCAGTTCCTCATTTATAAAATTTGGCTAATACATACTGCTTGTTGGTTTGTTTAGAGATCTCTGAATTGGAGACCAAGCATGAGCCTAACTCTGCTCAGTTACTCTGAACGGACCACTGACATCTATGAGCACTGAAAAAATAAGTGTCAGAGAGTAATAGCAGAAATTAACATTTGTGTTTTTTTAAAATAACATTTAAATTCATTGCGCAGCTTAGTCTCTCATGGCCAAGGAACCACTGTCACAGAGTTAAATTTCCACTTTTACGTTAGACAATCTTTGTTTTTATAAAGGCACCTATTTAATTAGCAGGGCCTAGGAATAGTATCACAGTTGCTAATATGATGTAATAAGATACCTTAGGCTCACAAAATGAGTCCCACTAACTTAAACAACAGCATATATTATAAAGTATAACATAAAAAATTGAAAATCATTAAAGGATTGCTCTGTATAATGTGCTGCACTCTGAATAGCTAAGAGCTGTACACAATAGCGCAGTTTAACTATGAGCAGCAGGCACACCAGTAAGATAGAATAAACTGGCTTTATGGACCTGAGCAATTGATTTTTAATGAGATTCTCTTTGGCTCTAATGGCATCCAGTAAGGGTGATTCAGTTTCCCTCTGGCCCGTGGTGGACTCAGCTAAATAATGTCTATGCATTTCCACTTGAATCATATTAAATAAAATAAAGGTGTTGTGCTATGGCCAATTTTTTTAAAGCCCAGCAAACCACTCTTCTTCCCATTTCTGCTGTACATTTTGTAAATTAGAGACCTCTAACTTTTGAGAGCAAGGGTTCTAACTCTTGCAGTTAGATGTGTGAATCCACTATTTCTTAATCCGAAGACATATGATTGGCATATACTTTCAAAGAGCTAAGAAAGTTTTATTTTTTTCTATCAATTATGTACCTTAAACATGAGTAAATAGATTTTCTGCTTCATCTAGTTGTAAGTATTCTCCTATACCCTTGAAATTATGTCTATTTTTTATCCATCCATCTATCTATCTATCTATCTATCTATCTATCTATCTATCTATCTATCTATCTATCTTTTTTTTGTTTAGCCTGGCACATAGTAGGTGCTTGTTGACTTGACCTAATGTGTAAAGAAGCTCCTCCTGAGGTCTTCTGCTACCAATACAGATCTAAGATGTCCTCTGCAGCTTAGTATCTTAGACAGTTGCCTAGGGTACTTACTAAAGGTAAGTACTTGCTTAGGGTCATAAAGTTAGTATGTGTCAGAGGGGGGGCCTTGAACTCCAGGTTTTCTTGACTCTCAGGTCAATTCTTTATCACTGTGCCATGGTACCTCTCATATATCCTTATGTTTCCGGGGCCTATAAAATACCTGCATATAGTAAGTATTTAATACATTGAATTGAATAGATGTAAAAAGTTTGCATATTTAATGTATCCAAACCACTGCAAAGTGTGACATGATTAATTAATCATATCAATAACGCCTCACTTGTTTAAGAGCCATAATTTCTTCAAGTTACCATATTGGCAACTCCAAAAACATTCTTTGTCCCAAGTAAAAAGTAAGAATCCTTAGCTTTGGATTTACTTTGTTGTTTTGTTGTGCCAAGAATAAGAGAGCAAGACCCAGTTCACAATTTAGAAGTGGATTTTATTAGTGCGTGACTGCAAGGGGTAAGAGACCCAAATCGAGCAGCCACGATCAGGAGTATATAAGGGCATGAACAGCAAGCCTATATCTCAGGGGTTGCACAAGCTGGAAGTTACAGAAGCTGAAACTGGCAATTGGTTAATTCCTTGCTTAAGGCCATATAAGGTACAGAACAGGGTATGGTTAGACTTCCTACTTGGTGGGCTAAAATGTGAATCTCAATTATAGATATTCATCTACAAAGTCTCTGTCTCTTTTACCTAAGATATCCAGGCAAAACAACTATGTGTCTCTCTTAGGCTGAGGCCTTCCGTAAACAATTATTGGTTTTTAATTGCTTTCCATTGGCTAGTTAATTTGGTAGTAAATAGAAAGACCAGCTCTATCACCAAAGAGTTTACATCTGTTTCTCATACAACTTAGCCACCCATGGTGCCTTCAGCTATTCCCTACTGCTGGCCAGTTTACCCATTTATTGATTTTTTTCCCTACCCTTTTAGTTCCTAAAAGCTTTTTGCATGTTTGTGTATGTGCATCTGCATGCACGTGTGTGTTCATAAGAGAAATGGTTTAAGTTAACTAAACAGCTGCTAGGTGAGAGGAGGTCATTTAGAAATGAATTACTCTCTGCTTCTACACCCCTCAGTGGCAGAACTGGCATAAACCCAACAATTAGTAAGTGATGACAACACCTTAAAGATAATTAGTTAACAATGAGTTGAAAGCCCATTAATCCCTTTAACACCTCATAGTTTATGCTTCAAATGAAATATATCAAGATAATTGTAAGTAGATCTTGTCTTATTGCCACAAGTTACAAATAATAATAAAAATATTCCGGATGTCTATCACCAGATCACTTAGCAACCTCATTCAGGAACTATTTATCATACCTCCCAACTCCCAAATAGTTATTCTTGTCAAAAATCAATAAGCCAATGGAATATTTCTGCATCAAAAAGTTATTTTTTTCTTTCTCCAAAAATCCCTCCCTGTTGTTTTGTGTGAGTGATATCAAATCCATTGGTGTTTTGATTTTTTAACCAAACAAAAAATGTATACCCTAATTCCTTCTAAATTATCCATCTTACAAACTGAGCAGTTAAACCATGATTTATACTGAAACCATCTAACATGGAGCTTCAGCTAGATCGAGAATTTAGCCATGACAATTAGCCATGTTAAGGTAGGTTTGCAGGCTACCTGGTGGGGTGGGGAGGAGAGCATCTATAAAAACCTGCCTTTCTCAGCTTCAGCATTTTACAGTGTATTTTTCATTCATCTCTGGCTGTCCTTCTTGATTATCTGCTTTAATTCCAAGATCCTCTAGAGGTCACTTAGTTTACTCCTTTGCCTCAAGGGAAAGTTGCATTTAAATCACCCCAGTCACATATTTCATTTCTCCTGTTGCCAAAGATCTCTGGGGAAGAAGATTTCATTCTCATTTAGGGTAACGAGTATGTTGGAAATAGTTGCAGGCAAATAGGCTGATATTTAAGTATCTAGATTGAGCAACATCTCAAGACATACACTATAACCATAAACTGTATTTAAATTGGTGATCTAAAGATATTTTAAAAAATCCTTTTAGAACTAGAAGAAAAAAGGGGATTTTAGTCAGTCAACTATCACCTCTTAGAAACAAAATTGATGGGTTTGAGCACACAAAGATAAAGGCTGGTACTATAACTAGACATTTTTTTTTTCACAAGGAACAGAATTAATTCAGGCATGATAGTATAGAGTACAAGATGGCAGCTTCTTGAAGGGAAGAGGTGATATGGTATGAGTTGGAAGAAGGCAGGCAAGAGTCTCAAGGCAGAGTAGTTTAACAGTAGACCATGATGGGGTGAAAATAGGGAAGGGAGCATGACCTCCTGAGGAGGAAGCAGTCTCTTCCTTCCTCTGTTATGGTACTAGTGCCATGAGCCCAGGAAGTACACCCTTCCCCTATCACCCTGAGGTAAAGTCCTAATCATACTTTCCCTCTCAGTTATGGTTCTATAAGATTATTTTGCACTATATGGAACAATATCTCTAACATGAAAAGATTGCAACACCTATTTGCATCAAATATATTAGATAAAGGTCTGCCATCCAGAATTTGTAAGCAACAAATACATAAAGCTAGTGACACACATTCCCCAACGGAGCAATGAACATGTTCTATAAAGGACATGAATAAATGATTTACAGAGGAAATATAAACTGACAACCACATGAAAAGATGCCCAAATTCTACAAAAATCAGATAAATACAAATCAGGACAATCTTAAGACATCACTTTATACTCAACATAGTGGTAATAACTGGTTAAAAAAAAAGATAAAAATCCACTGTTGAGGGAGCCATTTGTAGGATGGCATACTGCTACAAACATTTTGGAGAACAACGTGGGATCATGGAACACGTATCACAAAATTGACATTTCCTTTGGATCTAACACTTTTGTTGTTGGGATTCTATTGCAAACAAATCATATTAAGGGGGGAAAAGACTTACATGCACAAAATAGCTACTTATAATCATAAAAAGTAGAAATAATCTGTCATGTTCAACAATTAAAGAACAATGGAATAAATTTTTACAGATTAGTATAATAGAATACAATTTGGAGGCAGCTAGGTGGCTTAGTGGATGGAACCCTGGTTCAAATCCAACCTCAGACACTTAGCTCTGTGACCCTGGGCAAGTTACTTAACCTCTGTTTGTCTTTATTTACTGGAGTAGGAAATGGCAAACCACTTCAGTATCTTTGCCAAGAAAACCCCATGGACAGCATTGGTGTGCTATGGCCCACAGGGTTATGAAGAGTTGGATATAACTGAACAATATAATATAACACAGTGCCTAAAAAATGTATATGAGGTGATAAAAAGCAACATCAGCAGAAATAAAATTGTATTTGGTCTAAGTAGTAACATACATATACAAATATATATGCATGTATGTATGTGTTATATATGTACATATATACATATAATACTCTTAAAGATAAGGAATGAAAAAGAAAAACAGCCAACGGTGGCAGTATTTCAAGTAGATTTAGACTGGAACACACAACAAAATCATTTTCTTTGCTCACTGGCTGTCAATTTGTTTGGTTCTTCCTTGTTAAAGATTAAAGTTTCAGGGTAAGAGAAAAGTCTCTTCTATTTATTTGACTTGGTTGTTGTTAATGATAGTTTTTAGGTTCGAAATAAAATAAAATGTTAAATAGTTGGAATTATTTGACTTTTATTATAAAATGTCAACTATTTTTTGGGGAATCAATCAATTGATAGACATTTATTAAATGCCTACTATGTGCCAGGCACTGAGTTAGGCCCTAGGAATACAAAAAAAGGCAAAAGATGGTCCCCTCCCTCAAAGAACATAGAATCAAATGTTCCATTTCGTTTATTGTTCCCATCTGCCTAGAAGGAGGGGATTTATTTTTACTGGCAACAGATTATAAAGTTAATTAATTTACAAACTGTATTTATGCCTTTTAAAAAGTATCAGTAAACTAAAAGGAAAGTGGGTCCCCGTTGACAAGGGGAATGGCTTGACAGATTGTGGTATATGGAAGTCAATCAGCTATCTTCTCATAGCCCACCCAACAATTAATTTTCCTATCTTTATTAAATTGATAGAGAAGTAGCATAGTATAGTGAATAGAGTTCAGGCTCTGAAATAAGAATACTTGAGTTCAAATTCAGTCTCTGGCATTTCTACATATATGACTCATACCTGTCTGGAACTTCATATGCTCATCTGTAAACTTAGAAGGTTGTACTAGGTGACCCATAAGGTTCCTTTCAGCTCTAAATCTGTTATCTTTTAACAGAGATGAAAGGATAGCTTAAAGCTGTTTTACCCTGCTTTGGAACCTCAGTGTCTCTAGGTCTCTTGCAGTGTGCAGCAATTGACAACATACTGAAATCCGATTTTATTTTAATTTGGCCAAGAACATCAATCAATTAACACACATTTATTAAGTATCTACTAGATTCCAGGCACTAGAAATACAAATACAAAAGTGCGATTGTCCATGCCCTCAAGGAACATCTATACTACCAGGGGGATGCAACAGGTTCATGGATTAGTAAATATAGGATATATTCAAAAAAAATGCATGATGACCAATGGGAGACACTAGTAACTGAGAGAATCTGGAAGAATCCCTTTGGAAGAGGTAATGATTGAGCTAAGCTGTGTCCAAAGAGCAGAGATGAAGAGGGAAAATATTTCGGGAATAGGAAACAGCCTTCACAAAGTCACAGAAAAAGGGAGATGCGATGTTATTTGTCAGGAATAACAAGAAAGCCAGTTTGGCTAGAGTGTAATATGTTCAAGAAGGAATAACATGCAGTCAGTCTGGATATGTAGCCTGGAACCAGTCTGTGGAGGAATTTAAACACCAAGCAAAGGAGTTTGTATTTTATCCTAAAAGCAATAGAGAACCACAGAAGCTTCTTGAGCAGAGGAGTGACTTGGTCAGGCGTACACTTTAGGTACATTACTTTGAAAACTGTGTGAAGGGTAGATTGAAAAGGGGAGAGACTTGGGGCAGAGGGACTGATCAAAGGTTGTTGTAACAGTCCAACTGAGAGGTAATGAGGTACTGAACTAAGATGGCTATGGTGTGCATAGACATAAGGTAATAGATACGAGAGATGCCAGGTCTTGGCATCTGTCTTGATAGTGGGAACAAGGGATGATGAAAAGCCTAGGATGACTTTTAGGTTACAGACCTGGATGATTACCAGAATGGTGGTGCACTCTTCAAAAATAGGGAAGTTTGGAGGAAAGATGAGCCCAGGGGAAAAGATGACAAGTTCTGTTTTGGATATGTTGAGTTTGAGAGGCCTTTGGGACAGTTGGATTAAATCCCCTTTCCTACTCAATCTGACTTTTCTTCCTGTCCCAAAGGAATATTGTTTTCACTGTGATGGCTTCTAATGCACTGTAGCTGTCATGATGAATTGGAGGCAGTCTTGTTTCCTGAGAGCAGGAGACCATTATCCTGTCACAGTGTTCTTTTCCTGTGACTTTATTTTTATTATAACAAATGACCAAGGGAAAAAAAATGTATGAAACAATCTGCACAGACAATCCCGAATTGCCTTCCTCTGTTCCAACAGTAAGTACAGCAGAGTGACAATTGCTTACAGCTGCCCTTTAACTGGATCACTGGTTGAAAGGCCTATTATAAAAGCTGGAGCTTTCAAAAGTGTTTTCTATATTTTGACAGACCACCTTCAATTGAGTTGGCAAAATAGCTACTCCAATATAAATAAAGTAAGTATAGGATAGAAAAGGTAACATCAATACTTACAGTGACAGTGGGAAGAGGAGTAGCATCTTCAGTCCATGTCTTTCAAAGAGTTTCCATTGTGTACAATAAAGCATCCTAGATAGATTCTATAAGTAGGCATATTTTCTGCCAAATTATCTTAGATCACAGTTTCAATTTGAATTCAAGCTGGCCACAATCCTGTGATTTTCCCACATTGTGTTTAATTAACTAGTTAGCCATCACTAACATTGCTTAGAAATATAGCATCAACACCATATTATAGATGATGAAGGAAACTACAGGACTAAGAAAAAATGATTACAGAAGGCTATAATGAAAGATATTCTAACTTAAAAGTTTCTGGCTTCATTTTACCAACAAATGTGTGATTGGAATAGTGATTAAATTTCTGAAAAGCAAAATTAGCATTAATGCTGATTCGTTTGGAATTAATTGAGTTGTCCTTAAGGTATAAAAGAATTGATTTATTGTCTTTTGAAAGTGAGGAATCAGGAACAGTCACTTCACAGGAAATTTTTGTTTAAAAAATTAACTTTGGGTCTATGTATGTATTTCAATGCTTTTCTGCTGGATATTTTCCTTCCAGTTTCTCGATGTAACAAAAAGTGCTAGTATAAACATTTTTGTATATAAGGAACCCATTCCTTCTCTCTTTTACCTTCTTATGTATCTAGAAGTTGTATCACTGGGTCAAAGGGTGTATGTGTGTGATATACATGTATATGTATGTAATATACACATGTATACATGATACATGTACACATATACATATGTGTATGTAATTTTTTATGTATAATTTCAAGTTGTTTTCCAGAATGGCTGTAACAATTCATATACAGCTCTACCAGTAGAGCATTATCGTACCTGTCTTCCCACAGTCTTACCAACATTTGCCATTTTTGTCTTTTGTCAAATCTTTGCCAGTCTAAATATGAAATGAATCCTCGGTTATTTTGATTTGCAGTTTCCTTATCATTAGTGATTTGATTTGGTGCATGATTTCATATGGTTGTCAATAGCAAACAATTCTTTTGAAATCATATACATATCCTTTTACCTTTTTAAAATTAATGACTATTTCTTGTTCTTAAATATATATATATATATATATATATATATCAAATTCTTCTGCAGCTTAAATATCAGAGGCAAGTGATTATCTATCTATCTATAAACAAAACACCTCACTATCATAGGCAGCTAGGTAGTACAGAGAACAGAGCAAGACTTGAATTCAAATCTGGCTTCAGGCATTCATAGCTCTTTAATCCTAGGCAAATCACTTAACCACTATGTGCCTCAGTTTTTTTTCTGTCTGTAAAATGGGGATAATAATTCTACCTACCTCCCAGGGTTGCTGTGAGGATAAAATGAGATGATATTTGTAAAACGCCTTGAAAACCTAAACTTGCTATATAAATGCGAGCTGTTATTATATTAGACATTTATCAGAGCTATTCACTATAAAAATTTTCCCCTAATTTACTGTTTCTCTTCTTATTCTATCTACATTGGTTTTGTTGGTATAAAAACTTTGCAATTTTATATAATCAAAATAATATTTTGGGGGGGCAGAGCCAAGATGGCAGCTGGAAAGCAGGGACTAGCATGAGCTCCCCACCAAGTCCCTCCAAAAACCTATAAAAATGGCTCTGAACCAATTCTACAACTGCAGAACCCACAAAGTGGCAGAGGGAAGCAGGGCTCTAGCTCAGGATAGCCTGGATAGTCTCTCAGTATGGCCAATTCTGCACAGAGCTGGGAGCAGAGGGGAGCAGAGCTGAGCAGAGCAGAGCCCAGCGTGGGCAGCGCGGAACAACCAGACCAGGAGACAGGTGGAGTGTGCCCTAGCACCCTGAATCAGTGAGCTGCAGCAGTTACCAGACTTCTCAACCCACAAACACCAAAGACAACAGAGTAGGTTAGTGGGAAAAACTGCTGAGGACTGGGATAGAGTTTGTGGTTCAGCCACCGCCCCAGGGGCAGCAGAGGTGGGGCAGTTACAGAACTATAGCTGTAGTTACTTCCAGCCCCAGGCCCACTTGGTGGGAGGAATTAAGTGGTGGATCAGAGCAGGAGTGAAGAGCCTGCTGAAGATCTAAATCCAGTCCAGGTTGGGGGTTCTTGGGGAAAGAGGAGTGCTGGTGTGGCAGCACATCCGCCCAAGCCTGGAACATGGAACTCTTTAGTCTACAAGCAGTCATACCCCACTGAAAAACTCAAGGGTCAAGTAAGTTGGCTGGGAACATGGCCAGGCAGCGAAAACGCACCCAGATTCAGTCTCAGACTCTGGAATCCTTCTTTGGTGACAAAGAAGACCAAAACATACTGTCAGAAGAAGTCAACAAAGTCATAGAGCCTACAACAAAAATGTCCAAG
>JAQQSZ010007581.1:0-13270 GCA_028646595.1 Phalanger gymnotis | reverse complement strand
GGAAATGGGGAGAAAATCTGTAATTCAAACGCATGTGAAAATCAATGCTGAAAACTAAACATATTAAAAATAAATTTAAAAAAAAGAAAAAAAAACATTTCCATGTTAGTCATGCTGTGAAGGAAAACAGAAAATAAAAACCCTCAAGAAAGAAAAAAAGTAAAAAAAAGTATGCTTCAATCTGTATTCAGACACTATCACTTCTTTCTCGAGGAATGGTTAGCATTTTTCATCACAAGTCCTTCAGAGTTGTCTTGGATCATTGAATTACTGAGAATAACAAAGCCATTCACAGCTGATCATCTTATAATATTGCTGTTACTCTGTAAACAGTACATTTAACTTTGCATCAGCTCATGTAAGTCTTTGCAGGCTTTTCTGAGAGCATCCTGCTCATCATTTGTTATAGCACAAAAGTATTCCATCATAATCATATAGCACAATTAATTCAGCCATTCCCTAATTAATGGACATTCTCTCAATGTCCAATTCTTTTCCTCCAGAAAAGAGCTGCTATAAATATTTTTGTAAATATAGGTCTCTTTCCTTTTTGTTGTTGTTTTTTTTATCTCTTTGGGGATTCAAACCTAGTAGTGGTACTGCTAGGTCAAAGGGCATGCATTGTTTTATAGCCTTTTGGACATAGTCCCAAATTTTCTATAGCATGGTTGAATCAGTTCACAGCTCCACCAACAGTGCCTTAATCAGACCTGAACTTTGAGAAGATTAATTTGATAAGTGAGTGCAGGATTATCTGTAATGGGAAGAGACTTCAGGCAGGGAAATTAATCAACAGGCTATCATTATAGTCCAGGTATGAGGTAATAAGGTAATAGTGATGGCTATGTCCAAAGAGACAAAGGGGCGTTACATTATGAAAACAGAGTAGGGGTGGTGAGAGAAAGGGAAGATTCGAACATGATATCTAACTTAAGAGCTTTAGTGGGTGGGTCGATAGTGGTACCCTCAACATTATGGTAAATAGAACGTAATCTCAGAGGGAAGATATTAGTTGATGAGGGGAATATGATGAAAGTAGTTTATTTTAATTTTAACAAATGTTTTAAATAAATATCTAATATGGGGACCCCTGACGTGGTATTCTTGTAAAGATAGAGATATGCTGAGTTTTCTCTTGACTCCAAAACCCCCAAAAGGTACAATCTTTTCTCTCTCCACTCTTCTGTGACTCATTTTACAAAGAGTAGAATACTCATTGCTTGCATTAATCACTGACCACATACTCCTCATTTCTTTGGAGTCCTGGTTTCCATTGCTACCAGACTTCTTAAGTAATCCTCTCCAATTTCATTAATGGCCCCCTTAAACTAAATCCATTGTTTTTGTTTTTGTTTTTTTTCCAAATCAGGCTTTTAACATCCTGGACATCTCTGTAGCATTTGACATTATTGACCAATTATTAATTAATACTGACTCCTATTATAAATCAAGTAATAGATAACCATTTAGTTAGTGCCTACTACATGCCCAGCCCTGTTATAAACCTAAATAAATTGGAAAAACAACATAAAAGGAGAATGTTTTCTAACTTTCAAAAGGAAGATTTACCTTTTCATTTTTTAAATACCTTAACAGTGCAAATTCTCCCACATGTTAATCATTACCCTTGTATCTGTTGATTGAGAAAGAAGGTACAGCATTATGTGCCCAACATTATAGTAGGTGCTTTGGGGAATGTGGAAGAAATATCAACAGTCCCTAGCTTCAAATAGCTTACAAGCTCACCTGTGTTTATGGTCTGGTTATGGAAACCAGACATTTATACTTTAGACAATTAGAGAGCAGCATGTCACAATCATGTTTTCTAACCTATTTGAATAGGATGTCCCCTTTGGAATATAAAGAATTTGGGGGACTCCTATATGATAATCATTTTCCCATGCTTATTACTTTTCTTTTTAAAAGTTTTAATTCATAACATTTGTTCTGACTTGTTTGTCATCCATGGACACTGACAGCTGGATGCTTTTCAAGGCTGTCATATTTTAAGATTTTAAGCTGGGCAAAAACAAAAGACAATAAATTCTTAAGACTTTGAAGTCAGTATGAACAATACTCATTAGACACCCTGATTACCATATTATTTTATGCACTCTCTTTTCCAATCAGGCCAGTATTCTGATTATCCTGCACACATACAATATGCATAAGTATATGCAAACCTTTATTTATATGCTTATTTGTTTATATGTAAATGTGTATAAATACATTTATATCTATATGTATGTATACACACACACACATATACACATTTTTTCAAATTCTGCAACCCAGTCCTGAAATGTCCTCCTTCACTCTCCAAATCACAACCAAAAATCTCACTTTGTCTAGAAGGCCAATGACTACACCAGTTGACACTGGTTCCTCATTTGTATAATAATACTACTACTAATAGTAGTAATGTATAATATCTATAAAGCACTTACTATGTGCCAGGCACTGCGCTAAGTGCTTTACAATTGTTATTTAATTTTATATTTAAAAAAAATGAATCAGTATAACACAATATACTGTATCACTATTATGTTCTGTTTCAGAGGTTCCCAACCTGTCAACCATGGACCCCTTTGTATCCACAGTATTGTGGTGAGCAGTTCACAAATTGATGTGTGAATTAATAAGCAAATACATATATACCCTATAGATTGAATGCATATATCTCTCATATATGCACTAAAACTTTTCAAATGAGATTATAAAAGGAAGAGAGGGAATTCCACTCTCACCTTTTTAAAATTTAGAATCTTTAATATTAGAACAGATGCCCAGTAATGGGAAAAAAAAATAGAATTTTTTTTATATTTCACCACTACTACCTGCAATAACAAATTAATGTGGGACAGAGAAATTTTTAAAAAAAGAATATAAAAGAAAGACCAAGTGACCTGTAGTTACATGCTTGTAGAGAGAACAATAAAGCCTCTTTTTCCATCAGATAAAAGCATTTCAAATAACAGTTCTGTACATAGTAATAGCTAGCATTTATAGAGTTTGCCAGCCACTGAGCTAAGCACATTACAAATATTGTGGTATTTGATCCTCACACTAACCTTGGGTACTATTACTATCCCCATTTTATAGTTGAGTAAACTGGGGCAAACAGAGGTTAAGTAACTTACTCAAGGTCGACACAGCCAGTAAGCATATGAGGCAGTGTTTGAAAGTAAATCTTTCTTACTTCAGGCCTCCCACTCTACTCACTGGGACACCAAGATCCTCATTCTTTGCTCTAGTAGATAGGAGAGTAAGTAAATAGGAAATGTTGTAGTCACTGGAAGTCTACATAATGTCAGAGAGGTGAGAAGTCACGTTTTCTTCTCCCTACCTCCAACATACACGTTTTCCCCACTGTAAACACCTATAAGGGCCCAAGCATTCATCCCAGGTCATCCAGATACACTTTCCCCTAACAGAAAGGAGCACCTGAAACAAGGAAAGAAGGATTTTAGATCATTAGAACAGAGGCTCTTAACATGGAGTCCTCCGTTAGTCTGTCAATACACATTTATTAAGCACCAAACACAGGCCAGGCACTGTGCTGTGGATATTAGGAAAGGCGTAAGATAATCCTTGCTCTCCAGAAATTCATACTCTAATGGGGAGAAAGCATGCAAACAACTATGATAAACACGCTATGAATATTAACATTAAATAAATGACAGATATTAGTTATATTTCAAAATAATTGATTTCATTTGATCCTCTGTACTTTATTTTATATTTTCAAAAATGTTATTATGAGAAGGGATTCATAGGCTTCACCAGAAGTCCAAAAGGTTGTAAAAAACAAAAGATTAAGGATGTCTTTATTAGAGATGGATTTCCTAACTTTCTGTCATGTAGGGTAAATGGAGGAGACAATGCCTTCACCCTGACAAAAAGACAAGAGATAATTTCCACAGACAACTTTCCTAATTAAGGCCTGTTGATTAAAATGCCTGTTTAACCCTTAAAAGGTTAACTTTTAACTGATGGAGTCTGAATGTGGATCGAAGCACACTATTTTTACCTTCTTTGTTCTTTTCATGTTTTTTTTTCCCCCTTTTGTTCTGTTTCTTTCTTCAACACATGACTAATGTTTTACCTGATTGCACATGGATAACCTATATCAGATTACTTGCTGTCTTGGGGAGGAGGGATGGGAGAGAGGGAGAAAGAAAAATTTGGAACTCAAAATCTTAAAAGAAAAGAATGTTGAAAATTGTCTACACATAATTGGGATAAAATAAAATACTATTTTTAAAAAAAAACATTAACTTTTGAATAATATGCAGCCTATGCTATTGGGCTAGTAGTATACACCTTTACTTCATTCCTTCTCACTATGCTTTTCATTTTTTCTGAAAATTTCAGTCAAGTTTTAATCTTGCTATATGAAAGAATCAACTTTCTATCTTTCTGCCTTCTTCAATGTTTGCTATGGTGTTCCCCCATTCAAAGGGAAATTAGGTATTTACCTACTAAAAAGAGAACAAGATGGCTCACAGACATCAGAGTGACTCCTTACCACAAGGTTATGAAAGGGAAATCAGCAGAGAAATGGGAGCGAGGTAGCACAGTGGCTAACTAGTCAGGCCTCAAATTAAGAAGACCTGAATTCAAAACTGGCCTCAGTAACTTAATTGTCATTTGCCTCAGTTTCCTCATTTGCAAAATGAGGCTGATAATAATAGCACCGACCTCCCATAGCTGTTTTGAGGATAAAATGAGATAACCGTCAAGTGTTTAGCACAGTGCCTGACACAGGTGACAAAAACCCAGCAGTCATCACAGATCCAGATCTTAATAAATGGTCATAGAAATCTAATGGGGACATGAATTCTGCCTTCTCATTTTCCACACTTTTTTCTCAAAGTAGCCTTGGACTAATTTGTATAAACTGTTCTAACTATACTACAGGGATACAAGAAGACAGCAGAAGAAAGGCAAATAAAATAACTTCAACACATGGGAGAATACAATTCCCCATTGATTCCTATAAAGACGGTAGCTACTTACTGCCCAATTAGAACTGGAGCAATTAATTTTAGTCATCATATGATGTTATCTAATATTTCCTCTATGACTCCAGTGGCCCAGTGCACTATAAACACACTAAAGACTCACTCTCCATGTTGCATGTTGGGCATATTCTGCATCATCTTCCAGGACTTTTCTGGTAGAGTTCTTGTAGATCAGTGGTGTCAAACTGAAATGGAACCAGATCCCTGCAGTGTTGTATTAACTCAGAAAATCACAGATTAACATTATCTACGTTGTATTATAGTTTTATTTATTTTATTAAGCATTTTCCAATTACGTTTTTATCTGGTTCTCCCATAGGACTGCTCAAGTTTGACACCACTGCTATAAATCACACTGTTTTCTCTGGAAAGTCTCAGCCTAACACTAATGACTTTATTCAACTTCACTTATGGTAGACAATCCAAATGATTAACTCCTGGCCCCCTACATTTCTGCTTCTTTCTCATGGCAGAAGAACAGCTGAATAGAGAACCCAAGCTATTTCAAATACAAGTTTTAAATGAGGTCCTTGAACAATAAAGAACTGTATTATATATTGGCCTTTTAAGTTCACAGCTGAGGAAACTGTTTTGTAGAGATCAATTGACTTGTCCAGGGCCATACAACTTTTAATTTTCAAAGGCAGGATTCAAATTTTGTCTCACCTAATCACAGATCTAATGATCTTCTACTCCTCACAAACATACCATGACTCTTCCTTTCTTACTATGTAAAGTTTAAGTCACTTTTCCTGTAATTCAAATCCTACAACTTGCATTTACAGACTAATTTATACCACTTTATTTTCCACGTTATACATTCTAGTCAAATTGCACTGTCCCATTCCTATACTTACTCATCCATCTCTGCATTTTTGCCTATGCCCTCTCCTATAACTATCCCATCTCTGCCTGCCCTTCAAGACATAATTCAGATCATATTCCCTCTAGGAAACCTCTGATCTCTAGGTTAAATACATTTTGCCCTCCTTAAACTCTGGTTTTTTTTTTCCTTTTATCTCTCATTTTCATTTATAACGTCCTCTCATGTATCATAGTTATTTATCGAGATGCTACATGCTCCCCATTTGATTTTAGATTTCTCAAAGTGTAGTACAGCCCAAAAAAAGTAATTGTTTTATAGTCAGAGAACTTGAGTTTTACTCTTGGTTCTACTACTTAGTTACCACTTGGGTGATTTGGGATCATGTTTCTTCACCTTTGTAGGCCCTCTATCAAGCTGAACTGCCAACCATTCACACTACTGCAGAAAGTGCAACTCTGATGGACTGATTATGTAGACAGAATGCCAGATATGTTTACCTAAAAGATTATTTTACAGAAAATTAGCATAAGGCAAGTGCTCACACAGAGGTCAGAATTGGTACAAGAACACTATCAAGGTTTCTGTGAAGAACTTTAGTATCGATTGTGAAATTTGGGAGACGCTGGCACAGCGTTCTTCGGCATGGAATGCCCACATCAAAGAAGGTGCTGTGCTAACTCAGCAAAGCAGTGTCACGGTACCACAAAGGAAAAGTGAGATGAGCGAATCTGAAGACATCTCTATCCAAAATGTTTAAATGAATTATTTGTGCCCAAATTGCGATAGCTTTCCAAGCTCGTATTGGACTTACCAGCCATAGTTGAACACACTGTCCTATGCAAGCAGGGATGTGGCAGCTCATTCATGGGGCCACAGAGAGCCCTCTTTTCCATTGCTTAGGAGAGGAAATGACAATCTTGAGGAAAGGGCAGCAAATCATGCTCATTTTCCTGCTTGCCAGGATCTCCCCAGGTTGTCTCCTGGGGACAACCTTCTATAAATGCACTTCTTCTTCTTACCACAGAGGGGCGGCAGTCCAGCTCTTAGCATCTCGATGAGGAAATGTTTCACCAGCTTCCCCCCAAATGCCAGGTGCAGCCCCACTCCTTTACCTTTCATCATGTAAGGCATGCTCAGCTCCCAGAAGTGTGGGGCTGACATCTATAACTTATGAAATGCCTCCCTACTCTTTGCCCTTGGCCTGGGTAGGGAGTACAGGGGTAGGGAATGAGGATGGGGGGGGAGGGAAAGGGAGAGGGAGAAACCCCTGGGACCTTATTTTTATACTTGGAACTGAATAAATGGATTTGGAAGATTAAAAAAAAAAAACAATGCTACCTGCCGCTACTGTGGCTAAGACCAATAACACCAGCACACAGAAGGGCTGCTAGCACAGATTCTTTGATCTGCTTTTCTAAGGAAAGCAACTTTAAGGGGTTTACAATCTCACTTTAATTAAACATACATATATCATTTACTTAGGTCAGGGGAAAAAGTCAGCACCCTGAACTTCAGAGAAAACGCAAGCAGAAATTATATAAACAGAGCAAAATAACACAAATCAACAGACAGGCTTCTAGTTGTCTGATAAAGACATTACATACGTGGTTACTAGAGAGAGAAGCACCAACATCTGGGTTTTTCAAAGCTGGGGGGCAGGGGGGCTCCTTAACAGCTACTCAGAGTCTTATCTGGTCAACACTCTTCCAATGAGTGAGCCCCCAAAGCAAAACCTCTCTTCCCACAGTTCTGAGAGTTCTAGCTTAATGGCTACTCTCGGAGTGTGTGTATACACACACACACACACACACACACACACACACACACACACATATATATTCTTTTACAGGGCCAGAGAGCTTCACATCTCTCAAGGGCTTCACACCTCTAATGACCTAATTAGCAAAAGGGTGTGGGCCTTCCTACAAACAAAGGCAAGACTCAATCAAAGGCACTTGATTGCCTTAGTGCTGAGAAGCACTCCAAAAGAAAACAGTAAAAAGCCACTTTGCTTGCCTTTACATGTACCTTGACCCCAACATCACAACATCATTTATCTTCTTCAAGTACAAACAACACCAGTCTTAATAGTCTTCATTTGTAAAATGATAGGGATCATAAATTAAGAGGGGAAAGAGACCTTTGATTATATCTGTTCCAACAATCTCATTTTTTGGATGTGGAATGGAGCCCTAGAAAGGTTAAGTGACTTTCCACATGGGACACTGGCACTAAGGAGCAGATACAGCATATTACCCCAAGTTCTCTGATTTCAACATCAGTCCTCTTTTGGGAAAATTACCTCTAAGAACAGCTCTTATCTTTGATCCTGTGACGCTGTGTAATTTTCTCTTCGTATTTTTTGCACCTAAAATTTAATAGGTCCTTAGCTAATGTTTATTGAAGTATTTATGATGTTATTAATAATAATAATGATAGCTTGATTTTATAACAATGATTTTATCTTTTGTACTTCTTAAAACACCTGGGCGACATAATTAATAGAAGGAGTATAATCTCTCTTTGAATAAGCTGACTGAACTGGGACTCAGAAAGGTTAGATGTATGCCTCATTGCTTGTGCAGAAAATATGAAGACAGTTCGATGTAAAGGAAAAAATGCCAGACCTTGAGTCAAAAAGCCTCCATTCAAATCTTGGCTCTGTCCTTTACTATTTTAGGTGACCTTGGACAAGGCATTTATCCTTGCTGAGTTCCAGGTTCTACATGTGTAAAATGATTGGGTTAGACTAAATGATCTTGGATTTTTTATCAGCCCTAAATCCTATGGCTCAATGAGCCACAGGGTCCCTTTCATCTCCATGAACTGATATTTTGGAATCAGGATTCAATTCAAAGTTTTCAGGCTCCATGTGTTCACTGTATCATGCTATGCCTTACTCAGCATGGTTTTGGTTGGATTAGACAAACAGTAACATGATCTTTTATATTCTGCTCATGGAAAACAACTGCAACAAAAAACAACTATCCTTTGGTTCATGGCTATAGTATTGTTTCCAGAGTTTAGGACTGCTGGAGAGTATACATCTTAATTTTTCTGATCTTTTCTCTTAAAAACAATACTCTCATTCTGACTCTAAGATATTATTCCAAAAACTAGAAAAATCTATGTCTATATTAATATCAGCTATATCTACATATATACAATACATAATGTCACCCTAGCTATATAAATGGAGACATATATGTGAGTATATGTATACATACATACATACATAAACATATCTACATATATAAGGCACATTTGGAGAGAGAGGGAGAGGAAGTAAGAGAGATGAAGAAAAACAGAGAGAGAGAGAGAGAGAGAGAGAGAGAGAGAGAGAGAGAGAGAGAGAGACTTTAAGTAGCTAATTAAACTTCTGCTTTGCAGTTTGTTTAGCCTCTCTCATGGATCCTCCCATTGGGAAGATCTGGCTATAAGTGATTGAATCCATGGCTGCTCTCATAATCTCATAATTTGCCTGCCTCCAACAGATATTTTACTTCAAAATAGGAGGAGTAGAATTATGAATCAATTAATTTCGCTTTGTACCATGAACTCTGGCAGAAGCTGTATTGGAATCAAATATAATTCCCCTTGGCAGGTTGCATGGTTAAAAATTCTGGCCCTGTGGTTAATTAGAATTTCAAAGGACACTTAGAAATTGCATGTAAATAATGATTTAAAAGTAATAAACTGGTGCCTGAGGCTGCCAAGGGTGAGGACTTTAGGCTATTTGTAAACCAATATGCACAGACTATGGATGTTGGCCTTTTGTAGCTCCCATAAGAGAGTGATACTGCTAATGCCTGTCTGGTAGACTGTGGCTGCCATTTGTACCCTTACTTCTAAATCTGGAGTTTAGTACACATCTGTCCCAGAATCATAAAATCTCAGGGTTGGGAGTTACCTCAAAGATCATCCAGTCTAATCAAAACTAGAATGGCAGTCCCTTTTACAACACACTTGACCAGAGGTCTCTCAGCCTTTGTGTGAAAACATTCAATATTAGTGTAATTGCCTTG
Source organism: Phalanger gymnotis (assembly GCA_028646595.1). Classification (NCBI taxonomy): domain Eukaryota; kingdom Metazoa; phylum Chordata; class Mammalia; order Diprotodontia; family Phalangeridae; genus Phalanger; species Phalanger gymnotis. The sequence goes on along the minus strand of JAQQSZ010007581.1, from coordinate 3,395 downwards.
CAAGACAGCTGATTCCATTTTTATAGAATTCATCCAGAAAGTTTTCTTCAATCAATCTTTCATTGATGTTAATTCTATTCCCTTCCCAATAAACAAAACATTTATCTATTAAATAGCAAATGAAAGGGGGGATATATAAGACAACACGGTAGAGTTTTATTTTGAAAATTAGTTTCATATTAATCTGGATAAGGTGAATATATTTGTTAGGATATGATCATTAATTTGATAACTTTAGGTTTCTAGATGAGCAAGACTGATCACTGGACCTTAGAGGAGTTGGTAAAGGAAGAAGGTTGTTGTTGTTGTTGTTTATCCTTCCCTATCAAAGAGAACTATGACATCAGGAAGGTGATGCCATGACCATCAAGTGAATTGGATCTAAGTGAGGGAAGGCTTTGCAAAGTCACCAGCCTCACTTTCTCCTCTGGAACTATCTGGGTCCCGTGGCAAGATACAGATCAGGGTGACTGGAGATGGCCCTGGAGGCAGTGGGAGATCTTGGTCTTTTTAAGCTATAGATCCACCCTATTCCAATCCCTACAATACTAGCTACATTGTATATTTTTTCTTTTGTTTCATTTAAATGATTTTATTTTAATGATATCTCAATTCTGTCAATGCAATAATCCTCACTGGTAAAATTATACAACAGGACAAGAAAGGTTGATAAAAGAAATACTGTTCCTTGTGTAGTAAAGAATATTTCTTATGATTACTTTTTCCTGTTCTTATATCAATAAAGAGATACAGAATCCCTTTGGGCATTGTAATTTCTGAAAGGTTATCTGTTATCTTTTTTTAGGATAGAATATTTGAAAAAGTTGAAAGTTTTTGCAACCCTTTGTCTCAATGGTTCTTTGTTTCTTTCAAAGAGGGCCATTCTGTTGTATACTTACTCTGGTCTAAAATCTGCAATGTCACTTTTTAATTCATAAATTTCATAGGCTCTGCTCTCATTTTCCTATATTATAAAACCTCACTTTAAATATTATTTTAACATCTAATGTAGATTTTTCTATTGTATATTTTTATTCTATGACAAAGGCAGCCTATTATAGTTATGTATTTTTAGGAACATGGAACATGCCCAAAGAGTAGTATTTAAAGATCCTATGACAACTTGGAAGAAAGTCTTCACCACATATCCCAAGCATCCCTTTCTGCTCATTATTTGACAGTTTTGTGAGTGACTTAAAGGCATAGATGGCATAATTATCAAATGACTCAATGCTAAGAGGTACTACAGAGTCAAAATCCAAAGGGATCTTGATAGTCAAAAGAAAAAAAATCAACATAAAAATGTCTTGAATCTTTATTCAAACAAATGAATTCACAAGTACAGGCAGGAGTAGCCTGGCTAGAGAATAGATAATTTGAAAAAAAATCTCAATAATTTTATGAACTATAAACTCATCATGAGTCAAAAGTTTGATGGAGCAGCCAAATTATTAGAGTTCACCAAAAAATGAAATTAACTTCTAGATGTAGGGAATTCACTTTGTCTGGAGAACTTTTATTTTATACAAGAATGTATTACTAGAATTTCTGTCAGCATCATTACTCCTGTTCCTTCCCAGGGAGCGACCCTAGATAACAAATAATATTTTAAAGAAAATGAGAAAAAGAGTAAGAAAGATTAAGCAAAAGTTATCAATATAATGAAAAGGTTTAAAAATGTACACAATTATACACAATTGTGGACTTCCTCTACTTTCAAAGAAGTGGGAAAGGGGTTTCTTTTTCTATCTCTTCTTTGAGGGCATGCTTATAATTTTTAATTTTGTAGCATTTATTTTTATTACTTTGTGGTTCTTTCCATTTACATGGTTGCAGTAATTATGTTGTTTACTTGGCTTATTTTACATGACATCAGATCATTTAAGTCTCTCTATGGTTCTCTGTATTCATCATAGTTATCATTTCTTGCAGCACAGTAATATGCCATTACATTTATCTATGCTCAGTATAATATGAATCTATGCTCAGTATAATATGAATGAGAATACTTCTAGAGTCAAAATACAGATTTAGTTCCATACCTCTAAATAAATCAAAGTATCATGGAAGTATTTCACGAGGAAGAAAAATAGAGTTGCTTTGGAAGAACAAAAGATGTAGAGTGACAAGGGAATTAATGATAAAGAAATAGGGCTCCCAAACCTCAAATTATATATAAAGCAGAAATCAAAACAATTTGATGCTGATTTAAAACAAAACAAAAAGCAGAAAATTAGGTCAATGGAATTTAAAAGACAAGGAAGAAACAAAGCATTCAACACAATAATACAGTATTCAATAAACCCCCAAACATCAATTGCCTAGGAAAGAACTCCATACTTGATAAGAACTCCAGGGAATATTGGAAAGCAATCTGGCAGAAGTTAGACTTGGATTAATATCTCTTATCAAAGTCTACTGTAAATTGAGTGCTTATGTAATGTAAACATTAAAGATCACACCATAAAAATTATAAGTGAAATAGATCATATAACTTTCATGCTATTGTTATGGTATGAATATGAAAACAAATAAAGGCTAGAGGCAATAATAAAAGACAAATCAATAACTTTGAAAAATGTAACTCAAAATCTTTTACACAAACAAAAAAAAACACTTTGAGGATATAAAGAGAAATACTTTACTGTGGAAAATTTTATAATAAATACATTTTGTATGGGTTTGATATGTAACGTATAAACAAGTAACAGAAATATATGATAAAAATGATTTGCAAATACAGAAGTATCAAAAAGAAATGAACAAATAGTTCTCTAAAAATGTATGGACTATTTAAAACCATATAAAGAATACTCTGTATCAACATTAATAAGAAAAATTCAAATAAAAAACACTGATATTTCAGTTAACACCAAGAAAACTAGCAATGATGAAAAAGACTGAAATACTAAATATTGGAAGAGTCATGGAAAGACAGATAGGCTAATAGATAGTAGAGCTATTAGTTGGAACAATCATTTTGGAAAATCATTTAGAATTGTGCAAATAAAGTGAATAAAATATCCATAACTATTGACTGGATTCCATTGTTAGATAAGAAGGTCATTACAAAACAAGCAATCAAAATTCTATACATCTCAAAATATTTATAGGAGCATTTTTTGTGTAGCAAAGACCTATAAAGAAAATAAATGTTAATAGAAGAACTGCTTAACAAAATGCGGTATACAAATGTAACAAATCATTTCTATCCTCTAAGAAGTAAAAAAAAAAAAAACATGAACATAGCGGGGGGGGCGGAGCCAAGATGGCGGCTGGGAAGCAGTGACTGGCATGAGCTCCCCACCAAGTTCCTCCAAAAACCTAAAAAACAATGGCTCTGAACCAATTCTAGAGCTGCAGAACCCACAAAGTGGCAGAGGGAAGCAGGGCTC
>JAQQSZ010007580.1:0-13270 GCA_028646595.1 Phalanger gymnotis | reverse complement strand
ATCTCCTTGGAGTTTGGATTCAGTCAATGGACTGTACTCGAGGACCTAGAAGGCTGCATGTGACCTCGAGCCTGCAAGTTCCCTACCCCTGGTCTAGATTATTGGAGAGAATATCATTGATTAGATCCCAGAATTCTTTACATATTACAGTATTTGAGAGGAGTGGAGAGGTAGTGAAAACCACATGCAATCAGATAAAGTTACATTCCATACTTCATTTATTGGTTGTGAGGGCCATGAGAAAAAACTTGGTTAGGACCAAGCAATCCTACTCTTCCAACACCATTCATAGAACAATTGAATGCGTGGGGTAGAATGACTTCTACAAAAGATAAATGAGAATCTCCATGAAGTGAGGATCGTTAGCGAGTTTCCAGAGGGTAGCCATCATGACTATTTTCTCCATCTAATTAAAAAATTAGAGGTTCTTTCTCAATTTGACAGGCAAAGGTTCAAGTTGACTCTGACTTTGGTTGTGGTAACAATGACTAATCCACAGTTAGAGAAATTTTGTTGGGACCCCTATAAATGCCACCTAAAGACAAAAGTCCAAGAGTTCTAGCATATGATAGCAAACCTGCAAACTAGAGAGGATAAAAATGATCATCTGGAATGGGTTAGGAGACATCTGAATGCTTGCCAGTTACATGAATTTGTCTGTTGTGGACAGCTGTAGTCTTTGAGGGAGCTGTGAACTACTCTCACAATGCTAGATGCAGTATGGAATATTTACAAGGCATTTGGGTAAGTTTTTTTCTTCTTTCTTAATACTGTATTGCTAAATGTCTGTTCAGTGGAAAATTTTCCATTTTACAGTTCATCAAAAAACCCATCAGACCACTTTTCTTAGATTATCTACAGCTTTGAAGCCAGAGTAAAACCAGAGAGAATGAGGTAGGAACTTAAGTGCTGCGGTTAAGGACTGATCCCTAATGTAATTACTCAACTTGAGCATGTAAGGTCTTTGGTGTATCTGGTGACTAAATTTCCCAATGTAACCCTAGTAAGTTATGATTTTTATTTGATCATTATGGCAAATAAGATGATGTCAGATGCAAAGCTGGGAAAATGAAGTGGATTTACTTAACGAATACTTGAATTTACATTTTTGTCAGACCATTGGCAGATGACTTAGGTGATGTGATGGCAGTGGTACCTAGGGAAGTCACCTTAGGCTGGGATTGAGGGCATACTAAGTGAGAAAGAGAGAGAGAGAGAGAGAGAGAGAGAGAGAGAGAGAGAGAGAGACACAGAGAGACACAGAGAGACACAGAGAGACAGAGACAGAGAGAAAGAGAAAAGGACAGAGACAGAGAGAGACACAGAGAGACAGAGACAGAGAGAAAGAGAAAAGGACAGAGACAGAGAGAGACAGAGAGGGAGACAGAGAGACTGGCTGCAGAACTAAGAAGGAAAACTTATCCTTGATGATCTGTTGAATCACTCTGCATGTTTTTAAATCCAAGCTTCCAAGAAAGCTCACATGAATTGAGGGCTGCCTTTTAAAAATGTAAGTGTTGCTTAAAATACTGAACAATATGCCTTGTGTGTGCAATGTTTTTCTTCCAAGAAGTTCAATGTGCATCACAGATGTTATCTCACTAAGGACCATGAACAACAAAGAACCTCAACAATCCCTGTATTGAAAACAACAGAACTTGTCTCTTGTGGCTTGTTTCTAATCCAACATTTGCCTTCTGTTGCTCTTTTCATTATCTGTTGCCTTTCTCAGTCCATTTGGGGCTCCTTCTTACCTCACTCTACCACTTATTTCAATAGCCTTTGTCAGGCTTTCTGATGTAGTTAAGAAAAGCTTATTGTATCAGGAAAGACATGCTGCCTTGTACTTTTCTGCCCTCCATAGGGGTTTCCCCATCCTAATTTATTTCAGGACTATATCAGTTTTCCTGCTTGAGAGGTAGTATGGTGCAGTGGGTAGAGTGCTGGACTAGATTCAGGAATACTTATGTTTGAGTTTAGACTCTGACACTTTATTACGTGGTTAACCATCTACAAGCAACTTAACCTTTCAGTGCCTCAATTGCCTTATGTATAAAATGAAGACAATATTACTTGTGGCACTTAATTCGTAGGATTGTCATAAGGTTCAAATGAATTAATGTCTATGAAGTGCTTTGCAAATTGTAAAAACCCTATGTGTTATTTACTATAATGGGCACTACCTTCATTGGTACAGTGAGTGGTATATACCTAGATTGCTGCAAACCATTTGATAAAGTCTCTCATGCTATCCTAGTAGACAAGATGGAGGGATATGGGCTAGGCAACAATAGGTAGATTCTGAAATGGCTGAATGACCAGACCCAAAGAATATGCATTAACAAGTCAATGTTAATTTGGATGGAGTTCAGAATTGTTAGGGAGCAGTAGATGAAGGAGAGATTATTGAATCCAATAAAGCATTAGACAAGGAGTCATAAGTAATCCCACTTGGTAAAGGCTGTGTTGTTATATTGTGAGGCATATATCAAAGAACATAGAGATCATTTGTTTTGCAGATGGGAAGAGGGCAAAAATAGGGAAATTTTGGTAGCTCCTGTTATTAAAAAAGTTTATCAATTAAAGTAATGAAAAGTATATGGTAGATGTCGTGGAGAAAATTTCGTTCATTGGTTGTCTGAATGTTAACACTTTGGGAAGATTAAAATAGGCGGCTGTATACTTACCCACATATTCAGCAATGTCTTACAGGAAGCCCTGTGCAAAGTTCAAACAAATGTAATCTCTAGTGATAGCAAGGTTCTCTAACTTAGTGATGAAATGTATCAATTACATTGACTCAGAATGTTATAAAGTATCCTCAGTGAAATTTCAAAGAAATATGGTAGAGATTGGCAGAACCATCCAGACTGGCAAAATAAAAAAATGAATGAAAAATGTATGAAAATGCATTTTGCCATGAACATGGCAGGCAATTGGATGAGGAAATCATAAAATTCACCAATTAATATAGACAAGGATATGGGATCTGAATTAAATAGGCAAAGATTGGCCTTAATTTCATTTAGCAAATTGTTCAGCAGTCTCAGTAAGGTCAAACTACTTGCAGTGGCAAAAACAGTTTTTTTTTAAAATCAGTAATATTCTCCTGGCAATGCTATAAGACTGAAAATCAAGGTATGTGACAGTCACGAGAATGTCTCAAAATCTAAAATAGTTCTAGAAAGAAATTGATTTGGTCATTTGGTAGAGAATGAAAGCCGGAAGAAGGTTCCCTCCTCAGTCTTAGTGAGGTATACATTATATAAGGTTTCAGAGAGGAGTACTAAGACAAGAAAATTTTGTAGAGAAGGCAGTTCCCAGGCAAATCCATTGAGTCGTATACCAGTAAGCATGAAAATTCAAATTTGGGGAACCCAAAACTCAACCATTGGGCAGATCCAAAACCTGGGTGGGATCCAAGCATTTCTTGCAGTCATCTGGCTTCCCTGGGAAGTTTCTGAGGTTAGTCTTCTTTTGGCTTAGACAATTTCTAGCCATATCAAGCTAGATTCAAACAATATTAATGAATGATAAATAATAAAGCATTTTCCCTCAAATATGCCACAATCTCAAAAGAAACAAAATTACAAAAAACTCAAAAGCAATGAAAAAAATGTGGTATGGCATAATAATCTGTGCAAGAGGAATGTTGTAAAAAGTGTTATCAAGGACAAGTCGAAACATTCATGTAGTAGTAATGAAAAACTGCCTGATTGGTCCATCGGTGCTTCCTGCATTCTGGGTGGGTACTCTAGAGAAAACTGATGTGGAAGTAGGCAAGAATCTCATGACATGAGAAGGTATGGCAGGATTGCAGGCTCGGTTAGTGAAGGGAATAGCCACACCAATGAAATCAAAAGTCCATCAAACCATAATAATAATATTGACTGACATTTATACAATACTTTTAAGTTTGAAAAGAATTTTACATATATTATCTCATTTAAGCCTCATAATAACCTTGTGAAGTAGGAATTGCAATTATTATCTTCATTTTATGCCTGAGGAACCTAAGGCTCAGAGATACTAAATGACTTGTTCATGGCCATACAACTGAATTTGAGATGGAATTTGAACCCAGGTCTTTTTTTCCCCTACTTAATAGTATTTTATTTTTTCCCAATTACATGTAAAGATAGTTTTTAGCATTCACTTTTTATAAAATTTTGAGTTCCAATTTTTTTCCTCCCTCTTTCCCTCCTCAAGACAGCAAGCAATCTGATATAGGTGATACATGTACAATCATATTAAACATATTTCCACATTAGTCATGCTGTGAAAGAAGAATCAGAAAAAAAAAGGGAAAAACCACAAGAAAGGAAAAAAAAGTGAAAATCATATGCTTTGATCTGCATTTAGACTTCATCATTTCTCTCTCTGGATGTGGATAGCATTTCCCATCATGAGTCTTTTTGGAACTATCTTAGATCATTGTATTGCTGAGAAGCACTAAGTCTATCAGAGATGATCATCGCACAATATTGTTGTTTCTGTGTACAATGTTCTCCTGCTTCTGCTCACTTCACTCAGCATCAGGTCATGTAAGTTTCTCCAGGTTTTTCTGAATTCTACCTGTTCACCATTTCATATAGCACAATAGTATTCCATTATATTTATATATTCCACAACTTCTTCAGCTATTCCCCAATTTATGGGCATCCCCTCAAATTCTAATTCTTTGCCACCACAAAAAGAGCTCCTATAAATATTTTTGTATAGGTATGTCTTTTTCCATTTTTTATGATCTCTTTGGGATATGAAACTAGTAGTGGTATTGTTAGATCAAAGGGTATGCACAGTTTTATAGCCCTTTGGATGTAGTTCCAAATTGTTCTCCAGAATGGTTTGATTAGTTCACAACTCTACCAATAATGCATTAGTGTTCTAATTTTCCCACATATTTTCTAACATTATCATTTTCCTTTTTTTGTCTTATTAGCCAATTGAAGAAGTGTGAGGTAGTACCTCAGAGTTGTTTTAATTTGCATTTCTCTAATTAATAGTGATTTAGAGCATTTTTTCATGTGACTATAGATAACTTTAATTTCTTCCTCTGAAAACTGCATATTCATATCCTTTGACCATTTATCAATTGGGGAATGACTTGTATTCTTATAAATTTGACTCAGTTCTCTATATATTTTAGAAATGAGGGCTTTATCAGAAACACTGGAATTAAAAAATGTTTCCCAGCTTTCTGCTTTCCTTCTAATCTTTGGTTACATTGGTTTTACCTGTGTAAAAACTGAACTCAGGTCTTCTTGACTCAAGACCAGCATTCTACAAATGAATGAATGAGTGAAAGAATAAAAAAATAATATTACATGTTTGCTATGTGCTAAGTGCCGGGGACACAAATAAAACATTAAGAGAACCACTACCTTCAAGAAATAAAGTATACCTAATGCCTGCCTCACTGCTGCTGTCACAGCCAGAGCAAGCTTCTTGCCTTTTGATATTCCTCAGCACTGGGAGGAGTGAGAGATAGAGCTATTTTCTGTTAGATGCCCAGGTCATGGGGAAGGAGTACTTCATCAAGGTAAGAGTCATGGTTTATTAGACTTCTCTCTTCTTAGTTAATTGAGTTGTGTTCTAAACCTTGAAATGACTGAAATTGCTTTATCTTTTTTGCATACATTGTACAATGTCGTGCATAATTCCTATTTCAGAGAGGCTTGAAAGATCATAAGGATAGAAGAAAAAGGTTAGTCCTCCATCTTACTGATTATGATAGTAGGAAATCCATTTTGTAAGGCAGGAATCCATGACTTACTTATGTTTATATAAGTAAGGTCCCCTAGGACCTATCTATGCCTTACATGTTGGAGCTGTTAGTTGAATGGATCAATGAATAAATGAATGAATGGATTTCCTTTTCTCTCCTATGTTTCCTGATATAATAGTCATACTGTTTTTAACAGTAAGGCAATAAACACAACATCAACAATAATCATGAATATGCCTATGTAGTTCTGTATCTCAAAGTATACAAGACTCTCCACATAGAAGGTAGAAGAAGTAAACCATTTATTCATACCCGAGAGAACCATATCCCACAAACTATTTATCCAGTCAGTCCACTTCATCATAACATCAAGGAACCCAAAACATTCAATACTCAATATAACAACTTGGAGCCTGGCCATTGCAAAACCTCTCTGACCCCCTGTTGAGGTCTTCCCCAAAACAAACTCACAATACAGCTAAGTCAGCCTGTTCAGTTCTAACAATCATGAGGGCAGTCATTAGCAGCCATCAGTAGCCATAACATCTTTCTCTCTCTCAGCATTTCCTGTGACATAACTTCCTTTTTCCTGTCAGGAAGCTCCTCCTACCACATATGATGTAGGCTTCCTGTGATGTAAGCAGGTAACATGGCCTATTAATGGATGGGAAAGATCTTCAAATCTAATTGCTACTACACTGTTATAAATTCAAAAGATAGTAAGTGGAATGCTATTATTTTTAGAGCGAGAAGAAGATATGACAAGTTAAACCAATGTGGTTAAATTAAGAGTGTTGGATTTGGAGTCAGGAAGACTTGAAGAAGACCTGCCTATTGCACATGCAATATAGGCAAACCACTTTGCAAACTTTAAAGTTCTATATAAATAGTATTAGTATTATTTGTTGGTGTTCTGTTATGGTTGTTGTTTCAGAGTCTAAAATAATTTGCTGTGGAATCTTACAGCTGACAAACATTCTAAGGATCCATTCTCCTCATTTTATAGATGAAGAAAGTGTGGTACAGGGGGTCAATATGTCTTACCCAAGATTAAGAGCAAACCCTCTGTTCCAATCTTCTAACTCCCATTTCTGCACTGTTTGCCCTAACCTTTCCTGCCCAGTTCTCATTCTCAACCTTGTGAGCTTAATTCTTTTCATTTTTACTGAACGATATTGTACTAAACAAAAGAAAACAAAAACCCTACCTATTTCCTCATTAAGCATGAGAATTTTAAATGCATTAAAAACAAATTAACCACCCACCAGTTTTCTTAGGATGTGACTAAATTCTTCTGCTAGAATCTGATGGCTTCCCCAACATCAAGTAAAACAGTCATTGAGTAATCTTCTTGGAAGCGAAAGTTCTGTGACACTCATGAGGAAGCCAGACAGTAACCCTCTGAAAGTTTTCTCTGTGGCTTGAAATGAAGGTTACCCAAAGGCCAGAGTTTGATGATTTTTCCTGATGAATTTTTTTTTGTTAGAGAAAGACTCTTAGTCACTGGGAGACAATCCTAAGAGACTACAACTTGTTGAAGTAAGTGATAAAGGACTGTCATATTTTAAATGAATGAGTTTGCTATCTCTGCTGATGACTAGTTGTTTGTCACTTCCCCCACTCACGTCAGGGTGTGTTGACATATTTATCATTGCTGATACTTCTATTTTTCTCAGAACTTCATGTGAAGAGAGAGAACTTTTCCACATTAATTTTGACTCTCTACAAATCAAAAAAATCATTTTGGAGAATGCATTATTATCATTACACATTTTTTTTCATTTTTCTGGAAAAAGATCTGGAAATGAAGTCTGAGTGTTTGAATTAGAGTTGTAAATTTGGGGTGGGAAGAACTTATAGATGGCAAATACCTGATCAGAAGGCAGATGATAGGAAAAAAAGAATTTTTAAAATTGTTGAAGAAGCAACTAACATTTTTTTTCCTTGACAGGTTCATAAGTTTGTGGGTCTCAAATTTAAAAAAAAAAACTGTTGTAAAGCCTATAATTTTTTTTCCTTCTCCTTCCACTCTACCTACATATGGTAATGCTGGGGAGTATTTGGCTCCCTTGTCACATCCCAGAAGTGGTGGGAAGCATTTCTAGATACTTTTAGTAACCCTGCCAAATTGCCACGCAGAGAAACTCCAGAGGGTTGAGAGACAGTTGAAGAGAAATCTGGGTGTCTCATCAAGCTTCTATACTTGCAGGAAATACAAGTAATGGTCAGAAACATGTTCCTTCCCCCTTTGCTCCTTCCAATGACTGTGGAATTACCAATTCCCAAACTGGTGTTGATGATAGAAAAACCATTCAAAAATGGGAAGGATCAAAAAATGAGACATCTCATTTGTCTCTAGGATGTACTAAGATAGACTTCTATTGTGCTCCTGTACTTTGCATTTATGTTTATCCACCCCTCCCCCTTCCAAGTTTCCTTCTGTTAGTTGTCTTTCTGATAAGAAAGTAAGCTGTTTGAGGGCAGAGACTGTCTTCCTACTTGTATTTGTATTCTCAGTGCTTAGCACATAGTGACTGCCAAATAAATGCTTGTTGATTAACTGGCCAGCTGTGTTCCTAGCTCAGGGAGAACTTTTATGAGGTCAAAGGTGAATGAGAACTATAGCACAAGAGAAGGGCTTCAGCATGGAGTCACTGGTGTGGCAATCCATTGGAGATGCAATGCAGCATGAACTTATGTCTCCTGTTATGGAAGGATATTTCTCATGTAAAGGACCTTCCCCTTTAATACAGCCATAGCATCCACAGAGAGAGACTTGGGAAAAGGATTAATGATTCATTTTTCTGGGAGCTGTGCAAGGCAATGGGAAAGAATAATGGTAGGAAGTGATGACCATTTGCTAGATGCCTTGGAGAGCTGAAGAAGGAGCAACAATAGGTGTCACTTTGTGAGAGCAGAAAAGAACTTCAGTGAGAGCCACAGACTAAAGAATTAACTATGACATCATGGGAGTCTTTCCTGTCCAAGACTAAGTGTCTGATTCTATGCAGGCCTTGGAAATGTTCACTCATGGTTGAATGTCTGGATTTTGTTTTTAGCTTTATTTGTTTTCCTTGACTTATAAATACCCACCCACCCCCTTTTAGTTTTGTGAATTATGGGTTTTCAAGTGGATGTGGTGGCAATATAGTGGGTGATGTAATTTACACAACTAAGATTTTCTAGGAAAGATCAATGAGCCAGAAAGACCAGAAGGCCTTTGTGTCATGTATGAGCCTTATGACATCAGGCTTATTATGAGAACATGTTAAAAGTATTGATTTATGGAAGTACTGGACCAAACTTTTCCAAATAATGAGAAAAAATTTATTCTTCCAATTTCTACAATTGCACACTGATTTTTGTGCAAGAACAAATATAAATTCTCAGATTTTCTACAATGGATGTGATCCTAAGGAGAAATGAGAACTACTATAATATCATTTCATTTTAATTGAAAGCATTATATTTATTTTGCTATTTTTCATGTCAAAATGGCATGACACATTCGAATACATAATAGAGAATTCCTCATATTAGAGAATCCTAACTCATACACAATGAAGGCTGCTGGAACCCTTCTATGAGAAGATGGGGGACCCGCCAATGGCCCTGGTAGATTTCTTTGCAGCTACCAAGCATGGGTGTAATGGAAATATGCCTCTCCATAAAAGACCATGTCTTTGAATGTCTCTGAATCCTAGCACTTTCCTTCTTTGATAATATGTCATATTTTAGGAGAGATATTGACAAACTGGAGTGTGTTCTGAAGTGGGAAAATTGGTGAAAGGAATGGAGACTATGCCAGATGAGGATCATTCAAAGGAACAGGAAATATTTAGCCTGAAATAGATCACAAGATCACAGACTTTGAGCTTTGAGGGACTTCAGAGGTCTTCTAGTCCAAAATTCTTGTTTTACAAATGAGGAAACGGATTCTAGGAAGGGGTAACTGACATGCCCAGCATAACATAGCTGTTGTCAGAGGAAGGATTTGAACCCAGGATCTTCCAAACACCAAGTCCAGCAATCCATCCACTATTCCATGCTTCCTCTCAGGGCAATAGGATAGCTACCCTTCATGGCTGTCATTTGAAAGAAAGAAACAGCATTCAGACTTCTTCTTGGGCCCAGAGGACAAAATAAGGGCAAAAGGTTGAATTTGCACAGACCTATTCCAATTTTCTATCAAAAAAAATTTTCTGACATTTATGTCTGTCCAAAAGCAGCCTTGGCTGTCCCAGAAAGGATAATATCCCCCATTACTTAAGGTCTTCAAGAGTATTCTATTTAACTAATGGTAGAGGAAATTGAAGAGAATATACTTGTTCAGCTACAGGTTGGACCAGATGTCATCTGAGGTTCCATCCAATTCTCAGCTTCTGAACTTCTGAGACCTCTCTCCCACCCTGTTCATTGTCGACTAATACACAGAGTCCATGAGCACAACTTAATTTTACATAATTTAATGAAAATTGGGGTTCACTGAGGTAAAATTATGGATGTAGTCCCACATCACCAAGTCATTAACTTGGCACAGGATAGAGGCCTTGAATTATGCCTTCCAGACCTCTCTCCCAATCTCCTAATCTTCAAGTCTTGATATTAGTCCACCATCTCTCCCTACAAGCTATTGCCTTTAGCTTCCTTTTGATCCCTGGTATTTAGAACATTTTATATCCCTTTTGCTTTCTTGTTGAAACTGCTTTCTGAGCTACCACCTCCTTCACTAACTTGACTGGAATTCTTTGGGCCTTTGCCCCTGGCTATTCTGTCCTCTCTCTGCCCTGCTCTCTAAGGTGCTCAGTTTTTAAAGCTCTTTATATTCGTTTCTGAGATTCTCAGAATATTGGTCTCTAGTTGATTTCCTATTGCACACTAGAGTCTTAGAGTTCGAACAACTGAATAGGGAATAAAATTACCCAATGATTGTGAAGGTTACAGGTTAGATCAAAACTTAGAAACCTGAAAGGACAATCATGTTTTTAAGGGATCTTGTTAGAATACTCCTTCAATAGATCTGTATGTTATAAACAGTGGTTTGCTGGTAGATGTTAACGAGTCTCTGTGGGAAAAAATGTGCCCATGACGGACTTTAAAATTTAATTTGCATTATTGACATTTTCTCTACCACTTTCTTAAGTCTAGACAATCAACAAAACAATAAATCCAGTGCTAATTTTGCAGCATTTGCTGATTTTGTTTTCATTTGCTGATTTTCAAAGTCTAAATGCTCTTGCTGGAAATTTAACAATTAACTCTCAGATTCACATTGGCTCTAGAATACCCCTGGGTGTAGGGAACTCTGTCTGAAGTCTTTATAGGGGACTGGGGTATTAATCTTGGCACCACCATTTATGGCTATCCATGGGATCTTGGAAAAGTCATTTCAGATTTCTGGGGTCAGTTTCCTCATTTGCAAAATGGGATTAGGGACAGAATTGATTTTCATTGGCTTTAGGACTTCTGAGTGAAGAGATTCCCTCTGGCAACTTCTCTTCTTAGTGAGTTGTCTAGGATGGTAGAATTTGTGGCATGCCCTGGTGGAGGTGAGGGTGGTCACTGAGCCAGCCATGTGTCAGAGGTAGGATGTGAACCCAGATCTTCCTTCTTCTGAGGCCAGCTCCTTATCCGCTATGCCGCACAAAGAGTTAGACTACACGGATCTACAAGATCCTTTCTAGCTTCAAATGTAATGATGCTATAAATGTATTGTCTTCAAGTTTCCTTTAAGCCACATGGTCAGTTGGGAAGGGATGTTCCTTTAGCCAAGAATTGTCTAAGTGAAACCAACCACTACTAAGGAAAAACATTTGGACTTGATCCCTTTCAAAACCTGCTCTTCCTCAGTGGAATGAAAGCAGCCCAAATTTCTGTCTAGAAGAGAGTGAGACCTGGGCAGGATGTTCTGCTTTTAACAATGTGTTAGAAGAAAATGGTTCAGGGCCAGCGCTTGTGAGCTTACATGAGATACTCTCTCCTGACAGCCTGGTTCTTTTCCCAGTAAGCTAGTTCTTCTAGAGGAAAAGTCCTTAGCCTTGGGGATAGCCTCAATATGCTTGGTGGAGCTGTCTCTTTCCCAGTGTCCTGGAAGAGGATGGAATGGGATCACCTCAGAATTTTGGTCATTTCAGCTTCTTGTCTACCTACTAACTTAATTTCCTTTAAATAGATGGATTCCATTATTTATTTATTCATTCATTTATGTACATATCCATTCATTCTTTCAAACATCCACTCACCCACTCATTCACTCATTCACTCAGCCTCAGTGGCTATCTAGTCCAATCCCATCATCTTACAAATGAGGAAATTGAGGCCCAGGAAGCCTATAGCTTCCCCAAACTCACAAGGTAATAAACAACAGAGGCAGATTTTGAACCCAAGTTTTTGACATCTAGAGCCAGAGATCTTTCTACCCCTCCATGCTTCCTGATTGAGAATGTTATGCATTTCTGTACATCTGTAGCTTCAAACTGGTGACTAATATGTCATTACCAAAGACATTTATGATTTTTTGTTTTGGCAGGAGATGTGGAGAGAAGTTGAAGTCAGCAGGAATAGATGCATTTAGAACTTAGACCTTTAGAGAGACTACATGGCACAGTGGATAGAGGAACCCAGGAAGACCTGTGTTCAAATCTTGTTTCTGACATGTTAGTTATGTGATCCTGGATATACCATAACCTCTCAGTGCTTCAGATGGCTTTTTAAAAAATATTTTACTTTTAATTTGTGGAATAAAGTGAGCAGTTCCATAATATAGTATAGTTAAAAAGATGATTACACATGAAGCTGCAAATCTATTATGTACAATTTGTTATTCCTTTTAAATATATAATAGTTATCATGTAAATTTCTTTTTCCCCCTTTTTTCTCTTCCCTCCCCCCTTGCCCTAGAGATGGCTACCTTTAGAAACAAATGGTAGCCTATATGTTCTAAAATGTTTTTAGTAGCTCTCTTTGTGGTGGCAAAGAACTGGAAATTGCAAGGATGCCCAGACAATTTTGTAAGACTGATAGTCTAAGACAAGTGAAGATTTGCTTCAGTGAAAGAAGTTTCTGCATTAGGATTTCCTTAAGCCAGTGAAATGTCAGGTCCAGATCAAATGAAAAAGCAAAGCCCCCAAATAAGGCCAATACACAAGAAGTGATTTATTCCAGATCCTGCAACAAATGAATGGCAGAACATAGACTCAAACCCGGGCCTCCAGACTTTCTAGGCCAAAGTGCTTTTTTATTGTACTTGGCTGCCTCATATTTGGATAAACAGGTCTAGGCAGCGTTGTTTTCTTGTGACCTCAGGCAAGTCAACTAACCTTTCTGAGCTTCATCAGTAAGATGAGGAGGACTGGGCTAGATGAGGTCCAAGGTGCCTTCTGGATCTTATATTTCATAAGCTAGATATGTCCTGGGTTTTAGATGGTGAAATCTGTTGTCATTTCAGTTGTGTCTGACCGCATTTGGGGTTTTCTTGGCAAAGATACTGGAGTGGTTTGCCATTTCCTTCCCCAGCTTGTTTTGCTGTTGAGGAAATGGAGG
>JAQQSZ010007579.1:0-13271 GCA_028646595.1 Phalanger gymnotis | reverse complement strand
ACATTGTCTTCCATTTTTTCATTCCTTTGGTTCTGTTTTCTAATTTCTTGATTTCTCATAAAGTCACTAGCTTCCACTTGCTCCATTCTAATTTTTAAGGTAGTATTTTCTTCAGTGGTCTTTCGGACCTCCTTTTCCATTTGGCTAATTCTGTCTTTTAAGGCAAGGCATTCTTCTCCTCATTGGCTTTTTGGTGCTCTTTTGCCATTTGGGGTAGTCTATTTTTTCAAGGTGTTATATTCTTCAGTATTTTTTGGGTCCCTTTAGCAAGTCATTGACTTGTTTTTCATGATTTTCTTGCATCACTCTCATTTTTCTTCCCAATTTTTCCTCTACTTCCCTTACTTGCTTTTTCCAAATTCTTTTTGAGCTTTTCCATGGCCTGAAACCAATCCATATTTTTCTTGGAGGTTTTTGATGTATGCTCTTTGACTTTGTTAACTTCTTCTGGCTGTATGTTTTGATCTTCTTTGTCACCAAAAAAAGATTCCATAGTCTGCGTCCTTTTGTGCTGCTTGTTCATGTTCCCGGACAACTACTTGACCCTTGAGCTTTTTGTCAGGGCATGACTGCCTTCGCAGTGGTGAATGCTTTGTCCCAAGCTTCAGGGGTCTTGCACTGCTGTTTTCAGAGCTACTTCTACACAGCTCCTTCTGCCCCAAGAACTGCTAACCAGGACCGTGACCCAGATCCAAGCAAGGCAAAGCAAGAGAACCTTGCCTTTGTGCCAGCAAAGTGCTCCCTGCACTCCTGCTCTGATCCACTGCTCGATTCCTTCCACCAGGTAGGAGTAGGCCTGGGGCTGGGAGCAGCCACAGCTGGAGCTCTGGAAGAAGCCACAGGAGCTTCCTGCTGCTGCTGCTGCTGCACCACCTCCACCCGGGGGGCCGGGGCCAGACCATGCACTTCTCTCTTTCATATCCGGCAGTTTTCCCACTGACCTGCTAAGTTGTCTTTGATGTTTGTGGGTTGAGAAGTCTGGAAAATGCTGTAGCTCAGTGATTCATGGCCCTAAGGCCTGCTCCACCCAATTTATTCCCTGCCTGGTCATTCCTGGCATGGTGCTTGCTGGGCTGTGGTCTGCTCCCAGCATGGTGTGATAGAGCCTTTCCAGCAACCATGCAGGCAGTCCTGAGCTGGAGACCTGCTTCCTTCTGTTATTTCGTGAGTTCTGTAGCTCTAGAATTTGTTCAGAGCTATTTTTTACAGGCGTTTGGAGGGATTTGTGGGAGAGCTTAAGTAACTCCCTGTTTTCCAGCTGCCATCTTGGCTCCGACCCCCATCTTCTAGCCATTACTGAAACCTGACTTCCTCTAATAAACACAGCTCCCTGGGCACCCTTTCCTGTACTGGTTGCACCTTTACTCATTCTCCCTACTCAAGGTTTTGTTCTCCATTCCACTTCCAGGTGTCCCCCTGCCTCAATTACTCAATAACCTCTACTCCCTTGAGGTTTATGCAATGCATATCTACCACCCAATCAAAATCCTGGTAGCTATTGCCAACAGACTTCTAGGTCCCTTCCCTTCCTTCCTTAATGAGTTTGGTACATAGCTCACAATTTTTCTCCTTCCCAACTCCTCATACTTGGGAACTTCAGCATTACATATTGACTCTCTATCAAACACCCTAACCCCTCAATTACTCAATCTTACTTTCCATGTTCTACTACTCCACCCCACCTCAGTCACACACAAAAACGGTCATACCTTTGACCTTGCCATCATCTACAAATGCATAACCTCCATGTTCAAGAATTTTGAAATCCTGTTATTTAACCATAATCTATTGACTTTCCACCTTTCCCTCTTTCTTTCCTTACCAAACACTGTTCTTTGTCTACACTGTGACCTCCAATCCCTCAACTCCTCATTTCCTTTCCAGACCATCATCTCTGCACTAGCAAGTCTCTCATCTTTTTCTCCTTCTTGACGCATTGGTGAACCAGTTCAACTCTATATTGTCACTGACTCTCGAGTCCCTATCCCCCTTATCATATGCTAACAAGGCCCTCCCAAACCTCAGTCTTAGATCACACCCACCCCCCACTATCTTCCTTCATTCCTGAGCATGCTACTGAACAAAGGTAGAGAAAATCATGTAACTACTTTGATGTAGTCCACTAAAAATTCATGTTACCCGACCTCAATGGGGCCCTCACTATTGCTAGGCAATCCTACTGATGCAATCCTAATATAGCTGCCCCTAGACTCAATATAGCCTCTATCTCTACCTAGCCACTGCCCCCAGATCGAATTCATATATTTGAACAGGTGTGTCTTTGTACTCAACCACATCACAATCACATCATCCATTTAGCCCGACTTGACCAGATAGGACTACAATAGCTAGCCAATCAGAAAGCAGCAAAAGTAGGATGTTTGACCACCGAACTATAGAAGAGATCCTTTCCCATTTCCTAATCCCTTAACAAACCCTTCCTGCCTTTTTAATAGTCATAATTTGATATGTAATTGCATCTTTACCTTATAAAAACCCATCTTGCTTTTTCTGAAGTTGGGGGTTCCTCTTAGAACCTAGCCTGCTTTTGACGGGCATTGATCCTCAATAAATGCCTATACTTGGATTAGATCTGATTCTGAATTCTTTGAGATGTTGCGGCCACAACGCAACATGAAACTGCAACAGTTTTTGTCATTTGCCTGGGTGGGCAGAGTCCCAGCTCCCATCTCACGGGACTAAATCGCAACAGCAACACTACTGCTTCTCCTTTATCAACTCATTATCCTACTCTCTACCATGGCTCTTCCAAACCATTTCATCCCTTCTCAAACCTCCCATGGATGCCCCTCCTTCCACAATCTCATCTGATAACTTTGTTTCATATTTTACAGAAAAAAAATTGAGACCACTTTCCATGAGTTCTCCTTTTTCTCATCTTATATCACTCATATTTCTTCTGCTGCTGTCTCCTCTTCCTTCATAACCCTGTCTCACATGAAGGAGTGGTCTTCCCAAGCTAACTCTTCTAGCTGCACAAATGATTCTGTTCTATCCTGTCTCCTCCAACAGATTGCATTCCCACTCTAACATTCATTTTCAATCTCTACCTACTGACTCCTTCCCTATTGCCTACAAACATACCCATGTTTCTCCTAATTCTCAAAAAACCCTCATTTTATCCTTCCATTGCCACTAATACTTCATAGTGTTTGATATTTTCTTCTGTTTACTCATGTTTCTAGCTTTGTTTTTGTTTTGTTTTCAGATTTAGTGCCAAAGTCAGTCTCAGCTCTATTTCACACACTTTCATTTGCTTGTCAGGCCTTGTTCAGGCTTGATATCACTTTCCTAGGTTCCTCTTACCTCTGTGTGTCTATGTTCAGAGCACTGGCAAACTTCATTGTCCTTGGTCTGAGGTTAGCTGTCCCTGATCCCTAAATGGTCTCGGTTCCTGAATCTTCTCTGATCAAGGTAATTGGTGCTCTTCTGTTCCCTCTGGGGCTTCTTAGATCAAGGCACTGGGTGGTCCTTTTTAAAAAGGTTGTTTTTATTGATATCTCTTGTCTTTACATTGCCCTGTATCCCTATCCCTGTCTCATCTCAGCTAGCCTTGCCTTATAATAAAGAATTGTTTTCAATTGCTAGCCTTTATAGATTACTTTCAGGTTGACAAAGCATTTTACATATGCTAACTAATTTGATCGTCACAACAACCCTATGCGATAGGTATTATTATCACCCCCATTTTCCAGATGAGGAACCTGAGGCACATAGAGGTTAAATGACTTGTCTAGGGACATACAGCTAGTACATGTCAAAGGTAGGATTTGAACTCAGGTTTTCCTGACTGGAAATCCTGTGCTCTACTCATTGAGTACCCAACAACCTAAAGAGGGGTAGGGGGTGGGGGGAAATTCAGCAAAACCAATCAAAATATCAAAAAAAATCTGGCATGATAGAAATGTTCCAAACCTGTCGAGCCTTAGCTTCTTCAAAGGATTGGGAAGAGGAGGAATCTTCTCATATATCTTTGGGGTGTGTGTGTGTGTGCGTGCAAATTTGTTCCTTATAATTTCACAACATTCATTTTAAAAAATTATTTTTGTGATAATTTTTCTTTTGATTTACATCATTGCAGTTACTGTGTTTATTGACTGGGTAGTTTTCTGTCACTCCTGAATTTCCTTGATCAAGTGTTCTCCATTCCACCCCCACCCCTCAGCGCCCCTGAGTTGTGGTTGTTGTGGTGGTGGTAGTGGTGGTTGTTCTTCTTCTTCTACTGTTCCTTCTCCTCCTCTTCTGTATTTTTTTCTCAATTCTAGTCCTTAGTCATTGAATGGGTGTTGCCTCAGACAAACTGAGACTTAGAAAATTCCTTAATTTAGAAAGACCATGGTCTCCCATTGCATCCTGGGTCATCACAAGTCATCTTGACTTTTATCTTGCCACTGGACTTCAATGATTCTTGAGGAGAGTGAGGCTGACAACTTTCGCAGCTGTCTCACTTAAAACCCTCATGATATCATTGGTCTTCTTTTAAGAATGAAGGACAAATAGCTCTCTGAATCAAGAAGGTGGGTGGACTTCTGTCCTACATGAAGCTTTAATCACTGGGGCATTTGGTGGTCTTCTGTCTCTTTTTGGGTTTCCTCAATCAGGGTAACTGATTGTCTTCTATTCTTCATTGAGATTTCCTGGGTTGGAGTGTTATCTTCTCCAACCTCTCTGAGACTTCCTTGTTTAGGGTATTTGAAGATCTTTTGTCTTCCTTGAGTACTTATTGAATTAGGCACCTTGATCATTTGTGTGCCCCACCTGGGACTTCCCTGTCAAAGTTCTGCCTCGTGATGCTGTGAATTTCTGGTCTGTTTTCCTGTGCTCCTTCTGTTCTGGCAGGAATCCTCTTCCAGGGTCCATAGCTTCTTGCTATGTTTTTCTGTCATCCTGGGCTGGATGAAGGCTTTATTCAATCCAGTCTCGATGCAGTTCTTGGTCATTATTCAATCCGGTGCTCTTTCTCTATCATTGCTGGAATAACAGCAGGAGAAGAGGGCTCCTAAGTGACTTGCTATGTTGCCATCCTAGCCAGAAAAACATCCATTATGTAGTTATTTTGAATAGGACTTCCTTTCTACTTTTGTTTTGTAGTTTCTGTTATTACTATATAGAAATGTTATTAGTTTTTGTAGGTTTATTTTGCAGCCTATAACTTCACCAAATCTATTAGTTATCTCAATTTGGTTTTTTGATGATTTATGCTTAGGGATAGTTCTCTTTCCTTTGCCTTTATTCCTTCAACATCTTTCTTATCTATTGTTCTTGCTAGCATTTCTAGGACCATATCAAATAATAGTGGGGATAGGGGGTGTCCTTGATGCCTGTATCTATTGGGAAAGCTTCTAGTGTTTCCCCATTGCATATGATACTAGCTTTTTAGATAGATACTCATAATATTAACAAGATATGTCTATGCCTGTTCTTTGTAGGATTTTTAAAACATAAAATAGTATTGATACAATTATGCAATTTAGGGTGCTTTAGGTATTATTAATTTTTCTGTTTTTCAAATGTTGGACCATCCTTGTATCTGTAGTATATATGTAACATGATTACAGTGAATGATTTTCAGGATACATTTCTAGTCATTTTGCCCAGATTTTATTTAAAATTTTTGAACTGATATCCATTAATGATATACTTTTATCCTTCTTTGCTTTATCCTTCCCTGTTTACAATTCAGCTCTTTCTTTTCCCCCTGTCAACATAGGGTATCATACCCTTACCTACTTTTTTGAAGCATTAGGATTATTACTACCAAAATAGGTTTTTTTTAAAATTTTTGAAAATAAATTGTGTAGTATAGGTGCTGACTGTTCTTTAAAAATTTGATAGAATTCTCTTGTAAATCTATCTGGATCAGGGCTTCTTTTTTCCTTTGAGAATTTCTTTACAGCTACTCCAATTTCCTTTTCTGGGTTTGGGTTATTTAAAATCTCTACTTTTATTTTATTTTTATATTTCATTGAAAGTATTCTATTTTCATTTTACAGGCAATTCTTTTTTTATTGTTTTGTTGACATATAACTGCATAGTAGTTTCTTAAAATACTTTTTATTTCTTCTGAGTTTGCTGTGATGCTGTTGATCACTCTTTCTTCTTCGATACTCTCTTTTCTCTTGGTTTTCAGAATACCACTATCTCCTAGTTCTCCTCCTACCTATCTGACCTCTCCTCTGTCTCCTTTGCTAGATTCTTTTCCAGATCAATGCCCTCTACCCATATGTGGCCCTCTTCTCTCCTCCCTTTATACTGCATGATCTCATCAGCTCCCGTAGATTTAATTATCATCTCTACGTTGGTGACTCTCAAATTTACCTAACCTGCCTCAAACTCTCTGTCGACTCTCAATCTCAAATCTCCCACTACTTTTCAGACATCTCAAACTGGATCTCCAATAGAAGACTTAAACTCAACCTGTTGAGTTTAAAATTGAACTCCTCATTTCCCCCCCAATCTTCCCTGCTCCTACCTTTTCTATTCCTGAAGAGGGCAACACCATCTCCCCAGTCCCTCAGGCATGCACCCTAGGAGTCATCTTGGATTCCTTACTATCTTTCCCTCTTTCCCCTCCCATATCCAATCTGTTGCCAAGGCCTATCAATTTCACATCCTTTCATTTCATCATTTCACTTTAATGGTTCGATTAACTTTAACTCAATGCAATGGGTTCAACCTCAAGGACCTTGTTGTAATATTCTCGATGATTCATGCCCTCATTCTAAGAACCCATTGGTAAAAAGTTCCATCTCACAGGACCCTCAGCTCCTGTGCAAGTACTTAAGTTAACTAAGGCATCCAACAGAAAACAGGTTTATTTAGGACCACAAGGTGGCAGGCTAGGTGGCGCAGCAAGCTTGGAATCAGGAAGATTCCAAGAAGACTTATTTCCTGAGTTTCAATCTGGCCTCAGACACTCACTAGCTGTGTGACCACGGGCAAGTCACTTAACTCTGCTTCAGTTTGCTCATCCTGTAAAATGAGCTGAAGGAAATGGCAAATCACTCCCAAGAAAACTCCAAATGGGGTCACAGAGAGTTGTACATGACTGAAAAACAACTTTACAACAATAACAACAAAAGACCATAAAGAACAAAAAAATTTTTTATCTGAGTCCTTAGCAAAGGAATTTGGGGAAGCTCTCCATGGTTAAGTTTCATTTCCCTCTGCAGAGGTCTGGCAAAAATAGAGCCCCAAGCAGTGAAGTCCCGGGTTCATGAAGGGATTCTCAGACCTCCTGCTGTTGCCAAGTCAGCATCCTAAGTACATCTATAGGTTCAATATCTCTGACTGCTCCAATGAGGAAGCCCATTTAGTGTCACCTGAACTGGTATAGCTTTGCTTAGGTACTATTCTCACTCTTAAGTGGACAAAATAATTCCTTTCTCCTCGACATTTGTGACACGACTATAATTTCATGGGGGAATACATGTTCACAAGTGTATGTGTACATATGTATGTATACATGTGTGTATATACACACATCAGTGTATATATTCATATACGCATAAACACAGTCATGTGTATGCATGTGCACACACACACACACTCAGTCATCCCAGACTCTTCATGACCCCATTTGGGGTTTTCTTGGCAAAGATACTGGAATGATTTGCCATTTCCTTCTCTGGCTCATTTCACAGATAAGGAAACTGAGGCAAACAGGGTTAAGTGACTTGACTAGGGTTACAAAGCTAGTGTTTCAGGCTGGATTTGAACTCAGGTCTTCCTGACTCCAGGCCCAGCACTTACATATATATATATGTATATATTTCATGTATGTATATGTGTACACACATGCACACACACAAGTAATGTTGATCTTGGAAGGGATAAAGGGGTCCCAAGAGACAGAGGTGAGGAAAGAGAGCATTCTAGACATTGGGTTACAAAACTAGGTGACTGGAAGAATGGTCATGTACCCAACAGAAATATAAAAAGTAAGGAAAAGAAGGGTGGCATACAGTTTTCATGTTTGAGGTACCCATGGGACATTTGGATGCATATGCCTAGCAGGTAACTGGAGGCTCAAGACTGGTGCTCAAGAGAGAGAGGTGTGCTGGGTATGTAGATTTGTGAGTTATCTGCATAGAGATGATAGCTGAACTGAAAGGAACTAATACAATTACTGAAAGTATAGACAAAGGAGCAAGGAGAATCCAGAAAGGAATCCTATGGTATACCCCTACAAAGGGGAAGGGTCATAGATAATGAATCTGCAAATGAGAGTGAAGATTGGTTAGACAGGAAGAAACTGACAAGCTGTTACAGAAACCCAAGTTCACTAGAGACAAATGTTGAGGTATTGGATGTATAAGGATTAAGAAAAGATAATTAGATTTTGCAGTCAAAAAAACATTGATCACTTTGGAGAGAGCAGTTCCAATCATGCTGGTGAGGGTGAAAGCCAGACTGCAGGGAGCTGAAATGCAAACAAGAAAGTGAAAGTAATGAGTATAGATACTTTTCACTGCACAATGGCGGTCCAGCATCTCATAGAGCACTCCAGCACCTCAATATTCAACATGAAGGATTATATACAGGGCAAGTATTATTATGTTTGCCACTTTATATGTGAGGAACCTAGATATTAGAAATATTTAAGTGCCTGAGGTCACAAAGCTAGTAAGTGGAGGTCAGAAGTAGAACCCACTGGGCTGTCTTCAGTCCCATCCCCTTCCCCCTTCACTACAATGATAAACATGTGATAGCACAAATTGGTTACATAGATGGTGAGTGCTATCAGAGGAGAAAAAGAGGGAATACGAACAGTAGGGAATCCCTTCTAGAGCAGGAAAGGTTTGGATTACACCTTGAAGAATGTATAGGATGGACCCTCTTCCCAGATTAATGATTTTAAAATGTATATAATGCATATGGTTATAAATGAATTTTCCTGAGTTATAAAAATATTTTAAGAACAAGTCAATAGGTCCCAGTTTATAAACCCCTAGTGCAGGAATGCAGATAGAAGGAAGGAAAGAATAATATTTTAGAAAGCTAGGAAAAAAAACTGACCAAACCAACACGTTGAAAACATCTGATATTTTGTATGCATTGATCTGTGTACATGATTATGTTTACTTTTAAAATTAAAACAAACACTGTCATATTTAACCTTCATCTTACAGATAATTGAAGATACCCTGGTAGTAGGGGGTGGAGATCACAAGCCAGAGATGAGAATCATGTACATGAGAAAGGGCATGTTTTAAAATTTAGATTTCCACTCTCCAAGTAACATTTGGAGTTCATCCTCTGTTGGGTCTGAGAGTAAATGAATCAATGACTCTTAAATAAATGGCAGGAAACGTGCCATTAAAACCTTAATATAAATTGTTTGTTATGACTAGGTACCATAAATAATCACCTCTAGGCCTTTGGTAGAGAATAAACAATTAGGATCAACCGAATTATAATAAAAAAAAATAACTTACATTATTCCCCAAGCCTTCTGACAATAAGTCTACGTCTTAAGAAGCTCTACAAATGAGGTAAAATAAAGAACTTATTCAACCTAAGCTGACAAATGAGAAAACCTCACTAAGGCTTGGAAGGACCTATCGGAAGGACCTATCGCACCAGTTCACACATTTAATATGTTCTTTTTACTTTTTCTTTCCTCCAAGCATAGTATGCAATATTTCTCTAAGCCAGGCTATCTTTTAGATTCAGAGTTTTGATACTGGAAGGGATCTTTACTGATGCTTAAAGTCTTTAGTACAGATCTAGAACCCAAAAAGGTTAAATAATTTACCCAAGATCACACAGCAATTTACTGGTAGTGTCATTTTTGAAATCTAGGTCCCCAACTCCTATTTTATCTTCTTTTTGGTCACTAATCAAAAAAAGAAAAAAATCATACTGAAGCTACTGAATCTTCTGCCTAGAGATATTACATAGGAGTACAGAAAGAGCTGTTGGATTGTGGTATCCTCTCCAAGAGAGTATAATGCTGGGAAATGGTGTCAAACCTATCCAAAGTGTTGGTGATAACCAAAAAGTACAGAATATATTGTTTAAAGCACTTGCCAATGCACTTGAGGAAACAAAATTTTATTATAAAAATCACCCCACAAATTGAATTTTTGTACACAAGATTCCTTTGGAATGTGTTCTAGTCTCTAGAACATTATCTATAATACCAGTATTGCTTTACACACAGTTAGATGATATAAAGACTATAGAAGAATAAGCTTGGAAAGAAATTTTTTTTATTTACTTCGATCGGTAATTTCTAAATTTCCTTCATATTATATGAAGAAATGGGTTGTACAATATTACAATAGGCACAAACATTAGTTTGAGTATGGCTAAATTAGGGCAACTTCGTAAAGGCAATAAATTAATTACCCTCTAGAAGAGTACTATCCAATTCAATTTAACAAACATTTATTAAGGGCCTGCTATAAGCAGGGCACTGAGGATACAAAACCAAAAGTGAAGTAATTCTTTCCTTCAAGGAATTTACAAAGGGAGGAATAACTGAGATTTTCACAGGACCATAGCAGAGCTGCAAGGGGATTCAGTGGCCATCTAATGATAATAAATAATTATAGCTAACATTTATATAGCACCTGCAACAAACCTGGGATGTAGGCAATATTATAATCCTCACTTTACAGATGAGAAAAGTGAGGCAGGGGTTAAGTGACTTGCCCAGGGGCACGTAAGTCAGCTAGTGTCTGAGGCTGGATTTGAACTGGGGTCTTCCTGACACCAGCCCCCAGCAAAAGCCACCTAGAAAACCCCCAATCATTTTATAAGTGAGGAAACTGAGGCACCAGAAAGTTGAAGTGACCCCCTCAAGGTAATGGTGGTACTGACAAGCAGAGCTTACAGTCCTTTTATTAAGGGATTTGTTCTGTGAAGTTTGGATTCAGTCAAAGGGCTGCACTTGAGGACCCAGGAGCTCACAAGTTCCCCACCCCTGGAGGATCTGAGACCAAATCAGCTGTCTTTCAAGTGGGCCACATGGCAAGCTCTTTTCACAATAGCCCTTTGAGCTGGCTATCACTATACTATCCTCATTTTACAGATGAAACTGAGGCAAAGACCCATAATCACAAGCACTTTAGTGATAATGAGAGGCAGCATGAAATAAGACAGCCCTGGACCTGTAATTTGTAAGATCTGAGTTCGAATCCTACCCCAGATGTTTACCAGCTGAATAACCCTGGGCTCCCTGAAGGCAGGGACTGTTCTTCGCTTTGTCCCCCAGGGCTTAGCACAGTGTCTGGCATGTAGTATGTGCTTACTAAATGTTTACTGAACTGAAAAAAAAAAGACAATCTCTCCAATCTTTGGTTTCTTCACCTGTAAAAGAGAGATAGCTGCGCATATTTCAGTTACTTGGCTCACGTGTGTAAAGCTCTTTGCTATGGATAGATGAGCCCATTCACTTTTCGGAGCACTAACCGAACACTTTCTATCTGGAAGCTGCCTCCGAGGATGCAGGCCCGAACTCCGTTCTGCTCGCTCTCGGGCTGCAGAGCATTCACCACCTCCTCGGAGCAGGCAGAGATACTTAGTAACGAGTTTCTATTGAAGCGCATTGTCTGGTCTTCCATTTGCGGCAGACGGACACCGCACCAGGGACAGAGAGCCGCGGCTCATTTAAACTCCAAGGCCCCAAATAAGAAGGTCCTAAGATGGCTCGATGCCTAGGGTTAAACTCAAAGTAACTAAACTTTCAAGAGAGACCTTTTTGTTTGGAGCCGCAGGCATCGCCAGGACCGAGCCTGCGCAGGCTAAAAAGAGCAGCCCAGACCGACCTCCCCCCACAACCCCCCGCCGGCGAACAGGCTTTTGTGCCACGGTGGGGTGGGGGTGCCCTCACCTTCGCCCGCCCCCAACCCCTCCCTCCGGCTCTCCTCCCCTCCTCCGTTCCCGCCATCCCCCCTCCCTCGAGTGTAGCACCCTAAGGTCTCCACCGAGCACCCCGGAGCCGGCGGGAAGCAGCTCGGCTGTAGGCCATCACGTGCTGCTGCTGCTGCTGCTGCTGCTGCTGCTGCTAAGCTGCTGCTGCTGCCGCCGCTGCCGCCAGCCCAGCTCCGTTCTCCAGCTCGAGAGGAAGTGGGCGGGGAAAAGTATCTTGGAAGGGAACTGGGGAGGGGGAGGGGAAGAGTGGCGGGAGGAGAGGTACACGCCGCCGAGAAACAGGAAGCGGCTGGGAGGTCTGAGCCATCCCAGGGTGCCCCGCGCGGCGTGGACTCGGCCGCTGCCGCCATCCCGCTGGCTAAGAGAGCGATAGAGAGCGGAGGAGGAGGAGAAGGCCCGTACTTTAGCTGGCCTGCCCGCCCGCCCGCCAGCCGGCTTCTTGACCCTGACTGTAGGTGTATGTGCGTGCGTGTGAGTGAATGAGTGAGTGATTGTATGTGTGCGCAGGGGGCCGTGTCAACGAGACGCCGAGCGCAGCCGCCACCACCAAACGGACATGTTGGAGCCCAGCGCCGCCACCGCCTCCTCTTTTTTTCCTTCCTCTGAACGGGACTGAACTGGGGACCTGGCCGTCACCGCCTCCGCCTCCTCGAGTCGCCGCTAGCCCTCCATCTGCCGCCTCCTCCGCCCGGACGTCCACGTCCTAGGCAGTCTTGTTTCTCACTCTCCCGGCCCAGCCTCTCCGCCCAGCTACCCCGCCGGCTCCCCCTGCAACGCGAGGTCTATGAAACCGGCGGGGCCCGGAGCAGCCGCCGCAGCGCGAACATGGACGCCGTCAACGCCTTCAACCAGGAGGTGAGCGGGGCCGAGGGGCCCACGGGCCTGGGGGGAGGAGGCGGCCTCGGCGCCTGGGATCTTCCCTTCCAGCTTGCCCAGAAGGGGAGAAGGAGGAGGGCAGGGGAGGAGGCGCCTAGCTGCCATTCAGCGGAGCAAACAAGGCCGCCCCCGGCACCTTCGCTTTCCCGCTCCTCCCGACCCGGACGCTTTGGCGTTGCTGGGGGGTCGTTTCGTGTCAGCTTCGCGGAGGGAGGGTGGCTGGGCCGTTTGCCGGGAGCGGCCCGGCGCCGGGCGAGGTCACCGCTTCCCCCCCTCCCCCCAGCCTTTTCCCCTCGTCCCCTCCCCCACTCCTCCTCCCGGGGCGTCGACCTCTCTCTCCCCGCGGAGACTCAGCCCCCTCCCCTCTCCTCCCCTCCCCCAGTTTCTGTGAACTTCTCCCCTGCTACCCAAGTGTGGCAGTTCTCTCTGCTCCCGCTGAGTGACCAGCTTCGCCGTGCCCCGGCCAGGGTGGGGGGATGTGGGGGTGGGAGGGA
>JAQQSZ010007578.1:0-13271 GCA_028646595.1 Phalanger gymnotis | reverse complement strand
ACTTGCTCCAATCTAATTTTTAAGGTAGTATTTTCTTCAGTGGTCTTTTGGACCTCCTTTTCCATTTGGGTAATTCTGCCTTTCAAGGCATTCTTCTCCTCATTGGCTTTTTGGAGCTCTTTTGCCATTTGAGTTAGTCTATTTTTTAAGGTGTTGTTTTCTTCAGTATATTTTTCAGTATTTTTTTGGGGTCTCCTTTAGCAAGCCATTGACTTGTTTTTCATGGTTTTCTCTCATCCTTCTCATTTCTCTTCCCAGTTTTTCCTCTACTTCTCTAACTTGCTTTTCCAAATCCTTTTTGAGCTCTTCCATGGCCTGAGACCAGTTCATGTTTTCCTTGGAGGCTTTTGTTGTAGGCTCTTTGACTTTGTTGACTTCTTCTGGCTGTATGTTTCACCAAAGAAGGATTCCAGAGTTTGAGACTGAATCCGTTTTCGCTGCCTGGCCATGTTCCCAGCCAACTCGACCCTTGAGTTTTTCAGCGGGGTATGACTGCTTGTAGACTAAAGAGTTCTATGTTCCAAGCCTGGGGGGATGCGCCAGCTCTGCCACAGCAGCACTCCTCCTTCCCCAAGAACCCCCAACCCTGGACTGGACTTAGATCTTCAGCAGGCTCTTCACTCCTGCTCTGATCTGCCACTTAATTCCTCCCACCAGGAGGGCCTGGGGCCAGAAGCAACTGCAGCTGTAGTTCTGTAGCTGCCCCACCTCCGCTGCCCCCGGGAGTGGTGGCCAAACCGCAAACTCTATCCCAGTCCCCAGCAGCTTCTCCCACTAACCTACTCTGTTGTCCTTGGTGCTTGTGGGTTGAGAAGTCTGGTAACTGTCCCAGCTCACGATTCAGGGCGCTAGGGCATGCTCTGCCTGGCTCCTGGTCTGGTTGGTCTGCGCCGTCCACGCTGGGCTCTGCTCCCCTGTGCTCCCAGCTCCTTACCCAGAGACCATCCAGGCTGTCCTGGGCTGGAGCCCTGCTTCCCTATGCTATTTTGTGGGTTCTGCAGTTCTAGAATTGGTTCAGAGCTGTTTTTTATAAGTTTTTGGAGGGACTTGGCGGGGAGCTCATGCTAGTCCCTGCTTTCCAGCTGCCATCTTGGCTCCACCCCCCATCAGAGAAGTTTATAGGACCTTTGTAGTATATACTTTCATGAAGCAAAGCCTTCATTTATCCATTCATTTAATAGATGAATCTTCTTCTTAACACAAGTAATCATTCCTTTAGTGATTTTTCGTTTTAAATGACTATTTTGTGTGTTTGGTTTCGTAAATCCAGGGTACCCATGTAGTTCAAATAATGAGACATTCTTTGTCATTTTCTTATTTATCATTTGGTTGTTTTGAGACTTCCTATACAGACTTGTTATTAAAACTTACTATAACTTCATTCCCATCGGATCCCCAAACAAAGCCATTCAACCTGCTTTTAATAGCAATATGCCACTCACATATGAAGAGGAGAGGAACTTGTCCTCCAAAGTCCTGAAGTTAAATTTTCAGTAGAGCCTCAGTTAGGGCTGAAATGTAGCTTACATTGATCCTTCCTAGGTCCCTTCTTAGATTTAAGCCCATTCTTCTAACCTCTTGAAGTCTTTTTGGATCCTTGTTCTTTCATCCAATCTGAAGGAAATGGGTCAAATCACTAGCCCACCAGGGACTAAAATCACCAGCCTAGAGTGTGAGGAATCAGTGTTCTTCTTTACCTTTGTGAAGAATTTTCTAAATGTTTGTTGCCTAAAACAGTTACTGAGCACAGAATGGCCTTTTTTTAAAGCCCCTCTGTGTAAGAAAGCATATGAAGGATGACTGAATGTACACAGTAATTGAAGCAATTATGGTTACTTCTCCAATCAAGGTCACAGCCCCTGAGCTACCTGGCTCTCTTAGCATCTAGGTAAACCAGAAGAGACATACCAGCCTGCAACTAAGCTGGCAAACAGCTATGTTTGGGGACCTCTTGTGGCTGGGGAACGGACTTCACTGAAAGCATTTAAAGGGCACATATCGGGCATTGGAACAGATACTGGATCACTGGATCGTCAGTGTAAGGAATGAGTGGTTAGAGGACAACTAGAAAAGTTTCTTTTTTTTCTATGAGGTTTTGTGCTATTTCACCTCACTCATTTCTGGAAAAAGACTTCTTTCCTTCACCCTCCATATTTAATCCTCCTTTATACCAAAGAAGTACTTATACAAAAATACCAATGATACAATATAATGATAATGACAATGATAATTGACAGTTCATAAAACTCTTTTGGTCTACATTTTCTCTGCTATCAGAAGTGATAATATTTTTTAATTTATGGAAGAAAGCAAGCCTTTCCATCACACATTATAATAAAAAAGATGGTTGTACGTGAAACTACAAATCTGTTAAGCACAACTTGTTATTCTTTTCAAATATACAGTAAAATCATGTATACTTCTTTTTTTTCTTCCCATCCCACTCCTACCTTAGAGATGACTACCATTAGACACAAATAGCTGTGTGGTTGTGTGTGTGTGTGTGTGTGTGTGTGTGTGTGTGTGTGTGTGTGTGTATTATATATGTATATATGTAAAATTATTCTGCGCATACTTCAGTTTATCAGTTCTTCCTCTGGATGCAGATAGTATCTTCCATCATATGTCCTTTAGAGTTAATCTGGGTATTTGTAATAGATAAAGTAACATTCACTCAAAGTAGTTCTTAAAACAATATTGCTGTTACTGTATACAATGTTCTCTTTGTTCTGCTTATTTTTTGGACCTTATTATTTCATGAAATTCTTTTATGTTTTTCTAAAATCATATCACTCCTCATTTCTCATAGCACAGTAGTATTCCATCACAATCATATACCACAACTTGTTAACATTTTAGAACATGTAGGTTCTTTTCCTTCATCCGTAATCATGTTTGGAGATAGACCATGTAGTGCTATTGCTGGGTCAAATGGTATAGGCAGTTTAAGTAATCTTTGGGCATAAGTCCAGATTGCTCACCACAATAGATGGATGATTTTACGATGGCATCAAGAATAGAATCGTGTCCCAGTTTTTCCATAATCCCTCTAACAGTTGTCACCGTTGTTTTAGCCAATCTGGGAAGTATAAAATGATATCTCAATGTTGTTTTAATTGACATTTCTGTAATGAGTAATGATTTAGAGCATTTTATATGTGACTATGAATTGTTTTGATTTCTTTGGAAAACTGTTTGTTCATATCCTTTGACCATTTATCAATTGGGGGAATGATTTGTATTCTTATAGATTTGACAAAGTTCTTGATATATTTTAGATGTGAGACCTTTATCTAATAAACTGTCTATAAAAATTTTTCCCTGGTTGTCTGTTTTCCTTCCAATCTTGGCTATATTTGTTTTATTTTCACAAAACCTTTTTAATTTAATATAATTGAAATTACCCATTTTATCCCTGATTTTGCTGTCTATCTCTTGTTTACCCATAAATTGTTCACCTGTCCATAAGTCTGGTAAGTAATATGTTCAACTTTGTTTTCAGTTACTCGTAGTTCAGTATCTTTTTCATTTTTTAAAAAATTATATTTTTGTAATTTTTCATGTTATATTCTATTGGGTCTCCTTATTTTACAGTGTCAGTTAATACGTATCTTCTCAGAATTCCTCATATTTGTCCTTTTTACCTATATAAATGACAGTGTGATTCATATGCCATTTTGTTCTAACTGTTCTTTACTTGTGAGAATTCACTTTGTTTCCAGTTCTCTGCTACCCCAAAGAGTGCTCTTATGAATGTTTTTGTACAGAAACTCAGTTATGGCATTGGTTTGGTTGTACAGAAAGGGAATGGCAACATGGTACAGTGAGAATAGCCCTGAATTTGAAGCCAGGAGGACCTGGTCTCAAACTGTACATCTATCATTTATTCCCCTGTTGACCATAAGCAAGTCACTTTCTCTCTATTGGCCTCACTTCCCTAATGTGTAAACTGAGAGAATTGGACTCTGAAGTCCCTTCAGGCTATAAATATATGAGTTAGAAAGTAATGGACCTTTAACATCCTTTTCAGCAGAAAAAAAATTGTACATGTGCTGTTACAGACAGGAGATTGTAGTCCACCATGCTTGCCTTTGCTGTAATGGTTCCAGGAACATTGAACACAAGCATATTCATTTCAGAACAGCACATTTTAAGAAGCACGGCAATTGGGTGAAAAGAAGAAGGTAGCTGCCTTAGTTATGATCAGGCTGATTGGTCAAAGGGACTGGACTTGGTTAAAAGAGAAGACTTAGGACCGCAGGATAGCTATCTTTAACCATTTCATCTTCATTGTTTCTTTCCGCAAGTAGAAAAGGAATTAGCCATATTGCTGCTTCAGGTCAGAGGGCAGAAATAGGAGCCATGGATGTACATTGTAAAAAAAAACAAAACAAAACAAAGAAACCCTACTCATTTAAAATTAGTGTCATTGGAACAGGTTATAACAGCATTTATTAAGCACCTATTACTTTTCAGGCACTGTGCTAAATGTGAAGGATACAAAGGATGGTAAGAATGGCTCCTGCTCTTAAGGAGCTTACAAACTGAGATGAATTGTTTTCTAAAAATTTTTATTCATTTAATTTTTAATTTATGGAATGAAACCATTTCAAAACAGTATGATAAAAAAGATGAATCCATATGAAACTGCAAGTCTATTATGTACAAATTTTGTTCCTTTTAAATATATAATGAAGTTATAAAAATTTCTTTTCTTCCTCCTCTCAGGGGACAACAGGTACAAATTCCCTAAATTCAGAAAAAGAGGTGTCCCACTCCTCCCAAGTGTCTGTATACTACAATCAAAGGAACATGGAAACAATTACTAATTGTTCACTATGGGGCCAGTTTTCAGAGAAGACATGGGTTGCT
The DNA here is from genome assembly GCA_028646595.1 of Phalanger gymnotis. NCBI lineage: Eukaryota > Metazoa > Chordata > Mammalia > Diprotodontia > Phalangeridae > Phalanger > Phalanger gymnotis. The sequence continues at coordinate 8,399 of JAQQSZ010007578.1, read as the reverse complement.
TGAGATGTAGAATTGTGAGAGCTCCTTATATCAGTCTTTTTAGATCTGACTGGGTTTCTGATCACAGTAACCTAGATCCTTACTTAATGGTTTCTAAACAGCAGGTAGAGATGAAACTAGCAAGACTAGTTTCAAACAATACAATAAAGTTTTCTCCCAGTTCCCACAACTGAATAAGTTTTTCTCACAAGACAGAAGTTGGACTAGACCTATAATTAAACAGAAAAAAAATTGAGCTACCTCCAGAATTTAGTCACAAAATGGAGTCAGTGTCGCTGACTAAATCACCTCCATTTCTTCAGCAGTTTACATTTGAACTTCATAAGACTTAGAGCTATAGCTGGGTAAGCACAAATGTTTTTTGGTATTTCAGGAATCAGTCACATTCAAGGATGTGGCTGTGGAATTCACCCGAGAAGAGTGGGTACAATTGAACCCATCTCAGAAAAAGTTGTACAGGGATGTGATGCTGGAGAACTATAGGAACTTGGTGTCTTTGGGTAAGAAAAACTACCCCTTTGGAGTCATAATATTGACAATTTTCAAGATCTTAACAAGTATTCTTTGGCATACAAGAGGAAAATGTTCCTAATGCTTTTGTAGCCAAGAGACAGATTACTTGAGCTCCCTGTTTCCAGGAAAAAAGGTCTTTGCTTAGTATGGCTGGATATTGATTTCCTGATTTGTTGTAATCCTTGAGAATATACCTTCCCCTCTCTGTTGCTTCAAATACAAGATTTTATTTTTAAGCCCAATGTAGGTTTCATCATACACAATGTTCCCACTGTCTAAGCAGGGAGTGAGTTAATTGAACAATTTTTTCTGAAGTCCTACTTAGTAATCCATTCTGATATAACATAGAATGTCCTTAAGTGGTCTTTTGCAGTATACTTACAGTCTGCCTGGTAGGCCTACTTTTTCCCGAAAGAGTGTGTAAACTAATTTTGAATTCTTTTATTAAGTTTTATGGATATTTTCTTTTAAAAAAGTGTAATTTCTCTTCTCCCTGACACCTTAAAAAAAAAACACCACCTTACATTTCCCTCCACTCAGCCAATTGAGCACCACATTTGAAAAACAAAAATCTCAGACAAAATCAGCTAATCAAGTGCCCTTGGTCCTATAAGATACATTCAGCGCCCTTATTTCCCCACCTTTCTACTAAGGGTTAGAAGGAATAGTTCTGTTATATATAATACAGACTTTTATAATATCAAATTATCTATTCTATGGTGGAACTCTGAGATGACACTCTAGCACATTTTGGTTGAACAGGATTTGCAGATTCCAAACCAGATGTGATCTATCATTTGGAAAAAATGGAAGCATTTTGGATGCCAGAGGCGGATTTTCACAGAAGCAACTGTCCAGGTGACTATAGATAAACAAAGTAGAGGGGTCATTGCTAGCTGGTCATCTCTTGGTCATTTTAGGTCAAAGCCCTTGTTAAATGTTGAACCAAATGGCCTATCAAAGCTTCTCAGGCCTGTTGAGAGGAGCTGAGATTTTCAAACTTCATTTTTTTACCTCAAGAAATTCCTTTTTAATGTGTCTCTTTACTGAAATGTAGTTCTACTCTCAAAGAAAGTTGTTACTACAGGGCAGTTATTTCTCTTCTGTTCCTTTAAGATTACCTTCTCTTAAGCAGGCCTTCTCCTGCCTCACTTCCATGGATTCATTCTCCCTTTTGAAATAAGTACATTACTTAAGATATTAAGCGATGTGCACTTTTTGCTTCTTAGTTGTCTTCTGATATTTTCCTTTGTTTTGTTTTTATGATTATGTTGCTTTGCTGCTATTTCAAAAATATATGATCCTAACCTCAATCCCCTTTCTTCATGCTTTATCATGCTATGTGTCACCCTGTTTTACTTTATGTTTTGAAATTATGTTTACAAAGGCACATTAATATGTTCATATGACAGGACTTCATAACCCCATTATTGGACCTATAGGTTTTCAGTATTTTGCTATTTCACAAAAAGGTGTTGTCAAAAATTTTAGGAAGAGTGCTTTGTTTGCTTTTGGTAACATTGAGGAAGCAGACCTGGTACTAGGACCATTGGGTCAAAGGATATGAACAGGTTTATAGCTGTAGCTGAAATTGCTATTCCTTTCCAGAAAAATGGCAGCAGCAGCTTAATAAGTAGCTATTTAAACATAATTGCCAAAATTTATCATTTTTAGGCAACTTTGCTAATCTGACAACTTTATTGCTACCTCCAAATTGTTTTCCTTTTTACTTCTTTGATTACTAGAGTTTGAGTAGTGTTTCGGGTAATTATTAATCATTTCTCTTGTCAAAAACACCTGTATGTCTTGCTCTTACTGATTGCAATCAAAATTTCATTACAAAGTAGATATGCAAGATTTTTAGAGCAAATTCATGGCAATTTTTCCCTCATATTTCTTCTGTATTCTGTTTACTTCATGTATCTATTTCTCTTTCTCACTCTAAACTCTATTCTCTCGTTTCTTCCTGTTCAGTCTTTTGTCTTCTTACTTTCATCTCAGATGATAAGGATACATTTGCAAGTCTCAGTCATCTGTTGTTTTTTTTGAATAGTCTTATTCCATTCAAGTGTCATCCAGTTAAAGAAGAGTAAGGGTTCATTGATCCCTCCAGGTAAATTCATCCTCAGTCAAATCATTTACATATGTTACCTTTGAGTCCTCATACTTTCAAATAAGATAAAATTGGTTCTTGGTGAAAGACTAGCAAGACAACCCTTTATAAGTGAGAAAGCAAGAGAATAGCTCTAAAACCTTTGAGCAAGTAAGAATCTTGGGAAAGGGTGAAAAAGGCAGGGTTAACCAGCTCCTTCCTTATTCTTCCTTTCAGAGAGCAGAGAATTTACTGGAGATAAACCTCCTGAATGTAATGAATGTGGGAAGGCCTTGTGGAACAAGGAGCATCTTGCTGTACATCAGAAAATTCATATTGGAGAGAAACCTTATGAATGTAGTGAATGTCAGAAAGCCTTCAGGGATAAGAGAGAACTTAGAGTGCATCACAGAATTCATACTAAGGAGAAACCTTATGAATGTAGTGAATGTGGAAAGGCCTGTAGGGATGAGACAGAACTTACAGTTCATCACAGAATTCATACTGGAGAGAAACCTTATGAATGTAGTCGATGTATGAAGGCCTTCAGGAGCAAGCAGCACCTTGCTCTGCATCAGAGAATTCATATTCCAAAGAAACCTTATGAATGTAGTGAATGTGGGAAGGCCTGGAGGGATAAGACACAACTTAGAGAGCATTATAGAATTCATACTGGAGAGAAACCTTACAAATGTAGTGAATGTGGGAAGGCCTTCAATAGTAAAAAACAACTTGTCGTTCATCACAGAGTCCATACTGGAGAGAAACCTTATGAATGTCGTGAATGTGGAAAGGCCTTCACTAGTAAGGCACAACTTACAAATCATCAGAGAATTCATACTGGGGAGAAACCTTACAAATGTAGTGAATGTATGGAGGCCTTCAGGAGCAAGAAGCTCCTTACTCTGCACCAGAGAATTCATACTGGAGAGCAACCTTATGAATGTAGTCAATGTGGAAAGGCCTGCAGGGATAAAACACGACTTACAGAGCATCAGAGAATTCATACTGGAGAGAAACCTTATAAATGTGAATGTGGAAAGGCCTTCAGGAGGAAGGACCTTCTTACTAGTCATCAGAGAGTTCATACTGAAAAGAAACCTTATGAATGTAATGATTGTGGGAAGACCTTCAGAGTGAGAGTACAGCTTACTCAACACCAAAGAATTCATTCAGGAAATAAACTTAAAAGAGTGTAATGCATGTAGGAAGGCCTTTAGATACAGGATACTACTTTATGTTCATCAGTGAATTCAAGCTGGTGAGATTCCTCATGAATGTAAGGAGTATGAGAATGCCTTCCATTGCAATTCAGATCCTTTATTAGACACCAAAAATTCATGTTGGAGAAGAACCTTATGTATGTAGTGAATGTGGGAAGGCCTTCAGGAAGCAACCATATCTCACTGTGTATCAGAGGATTCATACTGGAGAAATTCTTTATGAATGTGAATAGTGTTGGCTGGCTTTCATCCCAAGTCAGATGTTCAACTTCAAATAATTCATAGCTTCTAAATGTAATGTACAAGGGAAGGCCTTCCACCTAAAGGTATCTTTTACTCAACAACAGAGCATTCGTAATGGAGAGAAACAATGAATGTGGGAAGACCTTCAGCCTGAAGACGCAACTTGCTCAACATCAAAGAATTAATTCTGGAGGGAAACCTTTGAGTTTGGAAAGGCCTTTAGACTAAAAACGCCACGGGTTGGCCAGAAATGCATTTGGGGCAATTTGAAATAATGCTGAGAAAATTACTACTAGGTGCAAAGAGATCAAAGAAAGAGAAATAACCCATATGTACAAAAACATTGCTAGCAGCTATTTTTGTGGTGGCAGAGTTGGAAACTGAGGAGATACCCATCATTTGTGGAATGGCTGAACGTGTTATGGGATGCAAAGGTGATAGGAAAATATTGTAATACAAGGAATCACAAAAGGAACTTTTTCATAGAAGCCAAGGGAGACTTGTATGAATCACTGCAGAATGAAGTAAATAGAGCAAGACAAAAATTTATCCAATGACAATATTGTAAAGACAAACAACTTTGAAAGATTTAAAAACTGAACAGCACAGTAACCATTTTTTTCTATAGGATTCACAGTGAAATACTCTACCCAACTTCTGCCATTTATGTGATTGACTTTTATACTTGATGTTCCAGTGAATAATTTGAATTAATTTCTGTAAGAATTGACAGATTTGTCTCCTTTGCTTTCACAGGCACGCTCAAAAGTATTCTCCAGCACCACAATTCAAAAACATTTATCCTATGTCACTCAGCTTTCCTCATATTTTAGATGTGGCTAATGTAGGAATTTGTTTTGCTTGTCTACAAATTGTCATTACAAGGATTTTGCCTATCCGTTTTCCCCCAATGTGGAGGGGGAAGTGGGAGTGCTAGAAAGGAGACTTTTGTTAAGGGTGGCCTTCCTTTCATTGACTGGAGGAAGAAAAATGAGAAGAATCCGCATTGGTATGGGCATTCCTCCCTCCTGGTACCCTTTTATGTCATATTTTTGATAATGTATAATAAGGATTTAAGACTCAAGTTCTTGATTGCTATCTGCTTTTTGGATAAATGCCGTGTTAACTAGAGAGTTAAAAGGCTGCAAAGCACAAAGAAATGAAGACTAGGTTATCTGTCAGCTTGCATTTGAGATTTAGCTGTAATTTTTAATACCAGTTGACTTGAAGTATAACTAATGATGACAATAAAAGTTTTTAATTACCATTAGTTGATGATGAATAAAAAAAAAATAGAACAGTATTTTTTTAAACAGTAAAACAGCCAGTGTTTATTTATGTCATTTACCTTCTAACTGAGATCCACGTTTCCTCTCCCTCCTTTCCAGGAGCCTCCTCCACCTTTGATGTCAACAGTATTTAAAAAAAAAAAGTAGTGGAAAGACAACAAAGCCTGAAAGAAATTATTCTGGTGATAAATGTTACAAAAAGATTTTTAAAACATAGCTTAGAGGCAAGATCAAAATAGGGAAGACCATGTTTCAGGATAGATTGGATGATGGTGGTAACAAGGGATACCTGTGAGAAATCTATACAAGTTAAATCTGCCTTGGGTTTTATTTACTCATTGAAGAATGATGAACTTGGACCTAGGAATGAGAGCCCAAAAAATAACAGGAACTGGATACCAAAAGTAAAAGGAGACAGACAGGATCCAGCTATTGTGATAGGAGTGTATAAAGCACTTCATTTCTTAGCCACTATCATGTGTCCCTGAAAAATCTTGGAGAATCGAGTGAGGTGCCTCAGGACTGGGGAAGGGGACATTTACCACGTTTTGAAAAAGGGTAGATTCTGTAAACTCTAGGCTAGTGACTTTGAATTCTGGCACATTCTTAGAATGTAGTAGTAGTTGGTTGTCCTTCATCTCAAAGGGGTCCAGAATGATATAGCTGTGTTAGTGTCAAGTTACAGTGTGTCCAGATGTGACTGATCAAGCCAGTATGAGCTGAGAATGCTCTACCATAGGTCTGGCACAAATAGTCCATTTGGAGTGGAGTCTCTAAATTTGCACATCTCCAATTTCTTTTGAACTACTTCCATTCTGCTTTGCTCATAGAGCACAGCACTGTCCTTGATGAGAGCACGCCATGTTGTCGTCCTGTGCCAGTTCCAAAAGTTCTTTAGAGAGACCTTGACAATGTCCTTGTATCACTTCTGACCACCATGTTAGGGCTTGCCCTGTGTTAGTTTTCTGTAAAATAGTCAATAGTCAATTTCCATAAAATTGCCAGTTCTGGCAGCATGTGCATCAATCTCATTATCAATGTGTACATCCCTAGAAAGTATACTGCCAAGGTAAGTGAACTTAACCACAGCATTCAGAACTTTTCCATTTGCTGTAACTGATGGTTCCACATATGGATGGTGTGGTGGTGGCTGATGGAGCACCTGTGTTTTCTTGGTGTTAATTGTTAGGCCCCAATTAGTACAAGTAGCAGAGAATTGGTCCATACTTAATTGCATCTCAGCTTCAGAGGCTGCATTGAGTGCACAATCATCTACAAACAGAAAGTCATAACACCAGCACTCCCTCCACTTTGGCTTGGCTTGTAACCTTTTCAAGTTGAAGAATTTGGCCATCATTTTGATAGCTGACCCTGATGCCATATTCTTCCTGATTGTAGACATTTGACAACATGGCTGAAAACATGCTAAAAAGCCTGGGAGCAGGCTCACAGCCTGGTTTCAGTCCATTGGTGATTGGGAAAGTGAGTATGGTCCATTATCCAGAACGTGGGCAAACATGCCAGCATGAAATCTAAGTTTAACTTGATCTGAGCATTTCCTGTGGCACACTTCCAGTTCCACTCGCCAGCAAGCTCCTCCCACTACGTGTGACTTAGGCTTCCTGTGATGTAAGCAGGTCACATGGACGTATTAATGGGTGGGAAAGATCTTCAAATTTAAATTGCCCTTACGTTGGACTTCAAGATCTTTCTTATCCATTGCATAGGTCGGTAGGAGTTTTGGGATAACTGGTGTCAACAGAACTTTACAACAATATAACAGGGGTAACGCAAAATAAGCATATAAAATTCAATTCCCCTCTTGAATCAATGGGGTTCAAAATCTTGGGGTAAGGGGCAAAGGTCTCGTCCATAGCTTCTTCCTGCTGAAATTGGATGAAGAGCTGTCCCTGCCCCAAGAGATCAAGAGTCCCATTTGAGAGGTCAATTCTTTAGCTGGCATCTGGAGTGTGGTCAATGCCAGGTCCAGGGATAATATCACAAACACACGTCTGTGGGTGGATGAAATCTAGCAAACAAATTTAATAGACAAAAAGAAACAAGGAAACTATCATAGCCTCATTCACAGTAGAATACATGAGTCAAGGGTGCACTTTGACAATCTTTTTCTCCTGGGCAAACAACAGTTACAGTATTTTCCATGTGCCATCATTTCCGCAGCCTTTGAAACATTGTCCAGCTTCCATTTCACCCATACTTTAGCTCCCAATTTTATTCTATCAGTAGAAGTAAACCCTTCTATTCCTCTACTAATTATTTTGGCAGGAGGGTTAGTCTTTGTATCAGTAAGGCAATAATAACTATGGATGATAATTGTCAAAATGCCTATGTGGTTCTGTATCACAAAATGTGAAATTCCACATAAAAGGTAGAAGAAGTAAAACATTTATTCAGATGCCAGAGAACCGTATCCCATAAGCCATCTGCCCAATCCATTACAACAGCAAAGCATTTGATATATATATATAATCACAACATGAAGCCTCACTATCCCAGAACCTCTCTGATGCCCTGCTGGGGTCTTCCCCAAAACTCACAGCTATCACAGGTTGACTGTCTTTACCTCAACTACCATGATGGCCATTAACAGCCATAACAGCCCTCTCTCAGCATTTCCTGTGATACGACTTCCTTTGCCTCTCAAGAAGCTCTTGCCACCAGATATGACTTAGGTGTCCTGTAACGTGAACAGTTTACATGGCATATTAATGGGTGAGAAGGATCTTCAAATCTAAATTGCAATTACAGTTTTCACAAAGGGTATTGTTTCACAAGGAATAGTAAAAACTTGAACAATCATTTTTACAAAATCGTATAGGTTCTTCACCAAAAATTTGGGAGTCACAATAATATCTTCTTGATAATTAGAACCTATCGCTCCAGCTAATACATGTATTCCCTAAACTGCTAATCTCAATTTAGGTAATATCCTTCCAAAATGATTCTTAGGAATTCTTACACATTCCAGAAGAGATATTTTTTACTTCTATTCTTTTCTTTTTTTTTTTATTTTTTTTT
>JAQQSZ010007577.1:0-13271 GCA_028646595.1 Phalanger gymnotis | reverse complement strand
ATCAAATCCTTCCTGGATCATGTCTTTCAGGCTACTTCTTGCAGGCCTGGACTCTTTGCATATGTTCCATAGCCCACGGTGAGTACTTGCTTTGAGTCAATGAGGCCTCAGTTAGGTCTAATGCTCTAATACAGTGGATCAGGTGTCAATAAAAGCACATTAAGCCAGGTTTATTATGTGGACTAGAGGAAGCTGTTGGCACAGTGGAGAGAACATTGGTCCTGGAGTCAGGAAGATCTGAGTCCAAATTCAGCCTCAGTCAATTAATGTCTGTGTGATCCTGGACAAGTCAGTTAGCTTCTGTTCATCTTTGTTTCCTCTACTGCAATTAGTAATAATAATAGCATGTACCTTGCAGGGAAGTCGTGAGAGTCAAATGAGATGATATTTATAAAAAACGTTTAGCCCAGCACCGGGTACATAACAGTCACCATATAAATTCTTATTCCCTTCTTTATAGCAGAAAGTATAAATCCAGCCAATAATTTATAGCTATGAGATAGTATGACAAAGTGGATAGAATACTAGGTCTACATTTAGAGAGATCTGGGTTTAAGTCCTGCACATTTATAATAGATATATGATATTAGGAAAACCATTAAATTTCTCTGTGCCTCAGTTTCCTATCCTGTAAAATCTGGGTGTTGGATTAGACAGTCTCTAAGGACATCCCCTAATTTGTCATTTATTATCTTATTTATGCCCATGGTAATCTTTTCTGATACTCTATACCCATAATGTTCTGTATTATACCAAAGGAAATATACCACCACCAGGATGGCTTGTCAATCTTGGTAATCTTTTTGTAATTAGCTTAAAATGCAGGGAGGTAGGGGAAATAAGAAACAAACAAAAAAAACATCATTAATGAGTTCTTCTATAAGCTTGATATTAGCTGATTTCTTGAATTACCATTAGCAAATGTGCTATTTCCTTGCCAAAAATTTTTTCTTTATGTTCACAAAGAATAGCATGTTTGTCAAGGTTATAACTCAGCTGAGGAGTGATATTATTTGCTGAGTCTTTGGTTGCTCTTTCTTGGACAGTAAATGCAGTGCTGCAACAGGTTAAAGGTTTGATTTACTTCTGTAAAGAGTTTATGATGTGAACTTGGAAAAGAGATTTTACTAATTTTCTTTTTAATTTGTGTGCCAAAATTCCTTCTCAATGCATCCCATACCATGGTTTTTTCCCATGTAACAAAAAAAGAAGTTTCACAGTTAAACGAAATTAAGCAATTCAGGGACTACAACTGACTACATATGTAATAATTTACAATCCACCAAATCTCCAAAGAGAGGAAGGAAATGAGTTTCATCGCCAGTCATCAGAAACTGGTCTTGATCATTGAAGTCGAGCTGAATACCACTTTTCTATGTCACCCTCAACAGCCATATGGATCTATTTAAAATTCCAATGATGTCTGAGACCTTCCTGACCACCATTCTCTTACATGTGATGTCTTATTTTATTATAATGTCAGCTCACTGAGGTTACAGACTCTCTTGCTGGGGGGTTTTTGAATCCTCAACAATTAACGTAGGACCTGATATGTAGTAACAATTTTTTTTTAATTCAGTTATATTATTGTTGTCATGATATATATTATTCTCTGAATTTTTCTTACTTTGCTTTGCATCAATTCATATAATCTCATGTCTTTAGAATTACTTCCCCTTCCTGGTTTCTTATTGCAATAATAGATTACATCCATAGACTAGAACTTGATCAATCATGCTGCAAAGAAGAAGTACCTGATTCCAACTTTTTGCTACTATAAAAGTGCTGTTTTCAGTGTTTGATTGGAGATGGGACCTTTCTTTTACCTTTGACCTCTAGAGTGTATATGCCACGTAACTGGATCATAGTATACAAGCTGCTTGGCATTGTTTTCTTCGAATTATGTCAAATTGTTTTCGAGATGAGTTGGATCACTTCCCAGCTACATTCAGTGAATTAATGTCTATTCTTCCACAACTCCTTCAACATGAACTATTTCTGGCATGGATCATTTTTGCCAATTTCATGTGTGTGAGGTAAAGTTCAGAATTCTTTTCATTGGAATTTCATTTACAGCAATGTGGAAAATCACTTTTTTTATATACTGATGATCTTTTCATTTCATTAAAAAAAATGTTCATAACTTGAGCTCACTTAAAGAAGGGCCTCTTAATCTTTTGGTTTTCACGGACCCCTTTGGTCATTGGGTAAAGTCTATGAGACATTTTCTCCAAATAATAGCTTTAAGTAAAGAGATGCTAAATTTCAGTCAGAGGTTATTGCAAATAGTAATATTTTTCCATCCAAGGAAATGTATCCCATGATTTATCCATAGACCCCTTGATTTTTTTTGGGGGGGATGGTATTTGTGGATTCAAAGTTAAGAATTTCTGAATTAAAGGATTCAAATTGTGCTTTAAGTGTAGATTATCATAGAATAAGTATAGTTTAAGTATAGTTTACTATTACTATGTAACTACAACTACTACTAATATAACTATATAAGTATAGTTTCCCATCTTATGCTGTGTATGTAAAACCATAAAAAATACCTTCAAAATTTAAACAGAAAATCTTTAGAGTTGTTATTATTGTTGTTCAGTTATTTAGTCTTATCCAACTCTTCCCTAACATGCCAGGCCCTTCTATCCTCCACTGTCTTCCAAAGTCTATCCAAGCTCACATTCATAGTTTCCATGATATTATCCATCCACCTTATCATCTGTCATCCCCCTTTCCTTTGGCATTCAATCTTTCCCAACCTCACGGTCTTTTCTAATGAATCCTATCTTCTCATTAAGTGACCAAAGTATTAAGCTTCATCTTCAGTATTTGACCTTCCAGTGGATGAATTGAAATAATTTCTTTAAGTATTAAGTGATTGGATCTCCTTGCTGTCCAAGAGACTGCCAAAAGCCTTCTCCAGCACCACAAATTGAAAGCATGTAACAATGTTTCTTCCTGCTACTGTGACTGCATAAGGCCAACAACACCAGCATAAAGGAGGGCTATTAGCACAGGTCCTTTGATCTGCTTTTCTAAGGAAAGCAACTTTAAGGGGTTTACAGTCTTGCTATAATCAAACATACATATATTATTCACTTAATTCAGGGGGAAAAGTCAGCATCTTGAAATTTGGAGCAAATACAAATAGAAATTACAAAGAGAGAAAATATAAACAGAGCAAATAACACAAATCAATGTACAGTCTTCTATCTGTCTGATCAAAGCTATACATACAAAGTTATCAGAGAGAGAAGCACCAACATCTGAGTTTTCAAAGCTGCGTGGGGCCTCCTGAACGGCTACTTAGATTCTCCACACCAATGCCCTTCCAATGAGTGAGCCTCCAAAGGCAAAACGCTAACCTCTGAGTTATATATCCTGTTCTGGGTCAAAGAGCATCACAGCCATGTGACTCGAAGCCACTTAAATTAGGCCTTCTTGTGACTCAAATGCTTGCTCAGGGCCAGAGGGCAGAACTATGCCTTCCTTTGACATAAGCAGGTCATCAAAGACTCCAAATACAATTAAAGATTCCTTAGAGCTGAGAAGTACTCCAAAACAAAGACAACAAAAAGTCCATTTTGCTTGCCATTACATTTGAAAAGCGAAACTTATCAAAGGTACCTGATTACCTCAGCATTCTAAGGGAAAAAATAGTAAAGAAGTCCCATCCTAATTACTATATCAAAGCATGAATTCTCTGGTACTTGGCTTTTCCTTCCTTTTCCTTATAGCTGTACATTGCTGCTGAATAAACGATAGGTTTGACTAGGTAAACTTTTGTTTGGTTAGGGTATGGTTCTGCTTTTTAGTATGCTATTCAGATTTGCCATAGCTTTCCTTCAAAGGATCAAGCATCTTCTAATTTCATGGAAGTAATATAGTTTCAATATGATAGGCAGCTTGGAGGTCTAGTGAAGAGAGTTCAGGGCCTGTAGTCCAGAAGACCTGAGTTCAAATTTGACTCCAGATATTTACTAGCTATGTGACCCTGGGCAAGTCACTTGACCTCTGCTTCCATAGTTTCCTTATTTATAAAATAGAGATGATAATAATGGTGCCTGCCTCCCAGGGTTCTTGTGAAGTTCAAATGATAGAATAATTGTAAAGCACTCAGTAAAGGGCCTGGTACATAACAGGAGCTATTTAAACATTAGTAGCAGTAGTAGTTTATTAAAAATAATAATAATAATTATTATTATGAGGTAAAGCATTTATTAAGTGTTCACTATTGCCAGACACTGTGCTAAGGAACTAGGAATAAAAATACAAGAAAACAAAATGGTCCAAATTCTCGAAATTATATTCTAATAGAGAGAGGCAAACTGTAAACATCCTTAAATGTTTTATTATTGAACTGACAAGTTATTTTCTCCCCATATTACAAGCAGAGCAAGGGAGGATCTTTTATTTCCTGTATTTAATTTTCTGCCCGATTGGCTAACCGTAGGAAACAATTAGAGAAAGTCTTTCTTTTCCCCTTCTAAACTCTTTTATTCATCTCCCATCTCCATTTTGGAAATTAACCTAACCCTTCCAGTTTGAAAATCTTGATTTTACCTCCTTCTTTCCCCTCATCAAAGCCTGTTTCATGTTCTATTCCTTCAAAGTCTTGATTTTACATAAAGGAACTTATGCATACTCCTTCTACTTAAAGCATTAATGATAGTTGCTGTCAAAGCCATAATACTATCTAGCATTTATACAGCACTCCATAGTTGGTAAAGCATTCGAGTATTATGTTCTTTTGTTGTCACCATTCTGGGAGGTAAGTGCTATTGTTAATCCCCATTTTACAGATCAGGAAACTGAGAAAAACAAAGGTTAATCGACTTGCCAAGGGCCATACTGGTAGTAAGAGTCTGAGGTCAGACTGGAACTTATATCTTCTCAACCTAAGATATAATTCTTTTCCTACTGTGTCACTCGATGCCAATGAAATGAGTTAACATTGTCATTTCAGACACCACAGCAGAGTGGCGTCAGGGATCAGGTGATATGTTTGGTGAAAGTGGAAGGATCTCTTTAAATGCCCTTTACATAAAACCTAGAAGTTCTACCTTCTCTTCATCCTGTGGGAAAACCTGGCCTTTAGCTATTCTGATAATAACTTCCTATTATCTGTAGAATCAAATAGAAACACCTGTCTCCAATTTAAAGCCCTTTGCATTCTAGCTTTACAACTTGCTTTGTGACTTGGTTCACATCATCCTCCTTTTCTCTTCCATTTGATGGCCAAATGGGCCTTTTTTTGCCATTTCCCTTCAAAGATAAGACATCACCTATTTTTCTGCCTTTATGCAAACATTTCTTAAACTGTGGGTCATGAACCTATATGGGGTAATAAAAAATTTGGCAACAGTAAAAGATTTCTGAACATACAATGATCGAAAATTAATTAAAAATCAAATGCATAATAAATCCAAGTTGTTTCTGGCAGCATTTGCCCATGTTGCATCTTTCACTGAAGCCTTGGTTCTGAACACAAAGCATGTGCACTTTGTACTGTGCGTGCCCTTAGGCCACACCATGCCAATGAATTCAGTCATAAGGTGAAAAGTAGTCCCAGGGGAAAAAAGTTCAAGAAGCTCTGCTTCACATAACAGTCACCTATTCCTGTAATACACTCCCTCCTCATCGTCCCCTCCTAGAATCCTGAGCTTCCCTTGATACCCTGCTCACTCTCACCAGAAAGCCATCCCGATCACTTCCTTCATTTCCTAGTGCTAGAAATTCCTAGAAACAAATACTGTTTCTGCCCAATAGAATGTAACCTCTTTAAGGGTAAAGACTGTATTCTTTTTTGTCTTTACAACCCTAGAGTCTGGCACATAATAGTCACTTGTATTTGGAGTTAGAAAACTGGATTCAAATTCTAATTGTACCATGTCTGTGACTTTACAAAGAAAATAAATTCAGCTAAATTAGTGGAAAGAGATGGGTTATCTTCCTGTCCACATTTCATGCCCTCTTCTGGTCTGATCTTGCCTCAATCCAATGCATTTAGGGATATTATCCTTCCAATAAGATGACCTCAGGCACATTAAGGCATGGGATCTGATTTAGTTAAATAATTTCTGACCCACTCACTTGTGTGGACTGGTTGATTCAGTGGTGACCTCTGCTGAGTAACAGTCCTCCAGTCTTCAGATCTACATTTTTTTTTAGGAGAAGCAGTCTCCTTTGCAAAGTTTGTATTCCCCTTCCTCTTTCTCTCCTGGAATTACTGTTCAGCTCAATTTGGCAGCCTTACATAACTAGTTAGACTAGACCGTGTCCAATGTTCCACATGGGGGAAAATGTTAATTCCACTGGGGATGGTTTCTCCTCTCTTCCCAGCCCACCATTAATAAGTCACTTGCTTTGTGCATGTGAGTGGCAGATGACCTGGGAACACTTCTTGCACCTCCTTTCGCAGAGAATGTTTACTCATGCAGCATAAATATGGAGATTTTTAAAGTTAGGTTCATAAGTTTTAAAGCAAATCCTAGGAATTTTTATCACTCTCACAGGGTAGCACTAACCTGTCTCTTTTCAAACAGCAGGCAAAAGATAGGTAAACTCATTACCCTAAGAGAAAAATACTTGGCACTACAGAAGGCAACATGTCCAAGGGAACTGGGGATCTTATGAAAAGTCACAATGTTGATTTCTTTTATTCAGGTATGGATAAACATTGTTTTTTCTTCTATCAAGGGCCATTTACCCAAAGGAAAACATAATAAATCAAAGACCCATATGAAAGTAGAAGTAACTTAATTTAGTTTTGGTTTGATTTTAAAGATGGAGGTAGACAGATTGTTAAAATCTATGTATTTTAAAATAAAAGAAACAAAAATCTTAATTAAAAATAAAATATAATTAAGACTCATAGAATGTAATTGGCCCTAGTCCATATAGGTAGAAAGTAGGCAAAGTGATATTTGAGCCTTGTTTCTCTGAATTTGATCAGTTTCCTGCAGCCTGCTCACCCTGGAGATACCTGTGTTCCTTAGTCTCTCTTCTTTTCCAAATGGAGAATTTCTGCCCAGACCTACCATTTTAGGAAGGGCTCATGGCATCCATGTCTACTGTATACAAAGAATTATAATGAATCTTAAGCACATGAAATATATAAAAACAACAACAAAACAAAAGAGCAAATGGCTCTCCTTGCTTTCAAGAGGTTCTGATCTACTAAGTGAGATTTGAACAAAATGAATGAAAAAAATATCATGTACCTACTATGTGTCAGTACTATGCTAGGATAAAAGGGTACAAGTACAAAAGTGAGGTAGCCCCTACCACCAAGCAACTTACTGACATAAGGAGGGGAGAGAAACAGGAAATTTTGTAAAATGTTCACTCAGGAAGGGAATTTTATACTAGATCTCATGGTAATGGTGAATTGATCCATAGAGTTAGACATTGTCAGGCCCTTTCCAGAAGCAATGACATTTCAAATTTCATCCTTGTGTCCAGAGCAAGAAATATAAAGATATCATATATATAAGATATAATGCAGGAAATTGGAGCTATAGTATTTGAATTTAGGGGAGACAGGGAGCCAGATTTATGGAAGACCTCTGGATATATGTGTAATTACATTCTTGGGAAGTGATGTGATCCTTAAAGGAAAAAGTACACAATCAGAGAGAGAGAGAGAGAGAGAGAAAAGAAATAAAGGAATGCTACAGAGTCACACATGAGAATTGGAGATAGCTTGGTAACTGTTTTTGTCAAAGTCAATTAATTTCTCTTGGCTTCATTTTCCTCAGCTATAAAATGGGGTGAAAATTTTTGTGCCATCTACTACATGGAGTTTTTTTTTTTTTGTGAGGAGAATGCTTTGTAAACCACAATGTTGTTTTTGTTGTTGTTGTTGTTGCTGTTGATCCATTTAGGTCTACTGGCAAGACATAAATCAGGGTGACTGAAGATGGCCCTGATACAGTGGGAGACCTTGGCTTTTTCAAGCTAAGGTCTTTCCTGAGTCTCAGTTTCACTGAGGCAACACCAATTCAGTGGTTAAGGCCAGGTAAGAAATGAGACCAGGAGGTATTCTATATGCTGCTGAAAATTAAATCACAATGTAAAAGTTAGAACATAATAGCCAGCATTCATAGTGTTTTATGTTTCATAGACTCATTTGCATATGTTACTTTCCATGATTCTCACAGGAACTCTATGAAGTTGTGGATGGTAGAAGGCCCTTGTGTGCTATAGTCCATGGGATGATGGAGAGTTGGACATGACTGAATAACAACAGGAACATATTTAGAAGAAGCAGTGAATAAGGTGCCAGGTCCAAATACTGTTCTCTCCTCTGATACTGGTGGTGAATCTGGGCAAGGCACAAACTTTTGTGTCTCAGATACAAATCAATTAAGAAATAAATGGGGGAGGGCAATCAGCAATTATAGAGAAAGTTCTCACATTAGGTGTTCCTTAGACTAATTAACTAAATAACAGATTCTTTCAGTATGGATTGAATATAACAGGATTTGAAAATGTTTGACAAGATCGGTAAGTTAATTGTGAAGTGAGCTCTTAACAAAAAGAAATGCAAGTTAGTATCTCTTAAAAATTTTCTGAAGGTTGATTAACTTCTGCATGGTCACATAGCTTTTAAGAGTTAGAGGTGATGGGGTGCAGAGCCAAGATGGTGACTGGAAAGCAGGGACTTGCTTAAGCTCTCCCCCAGGTCCCTCCAAACACCTGTAAAAATGGCTCTGAACAAATTTTAGAGCATCAGAACCCACAAAATAGCAGAAGGAAGCAAGGCTCCAGCACAGGAAAGACTGGATGGTCACTGGGAAAGGTCTATAGCACAGATCTGGGAGCAGAACTGAGCAGACCACAGGGTGGACCTCACCAGCACCAAGCAGAATGGGAGTGGGGCAGAACAGGCACTGAAGCCATGAATCATTGAGCTGTGGCAATTACCAGATGTCTCAAACCACAAACGCCAAAGACAACAGAGAATGCAAATGTAAAAACTTCTAGATTGGAGTAAAAGGAGTGTGCAGTCAGCCCTAGCCACAGGGGCCCAGAAGTGGTGCAGATCTGGGGGAGTGTCCAGAGCTCCAACTGTGATTGCTGCCAGCCCCAGGCCCACCCTGTGGGAAGAATTAAATGGCAGAACAGAGAGGAAGTGCAGAGCCTGCTTGGATCTGGGTCACGGTGCTGGTTCGAGGTTGTTGGGGGAGGAGGAGTGCTGGTGTGGCAGAGCTTGCTGTGTAGACGTAGCTCTGAAAACAGCAGCACAAGGCCCCTAAAGCTTGGGAAAAGTATTCTCTACTCTACAAGCAGTCATACCCTGACAAAAAGCTGAAGGGTCAAGTAAGTTGACTGGGAACATGAACAGGCAGCAAAAACAGACTCAGATTTAGACTCAGACTTTGGAATCTTTCTTTGGTGACAAATAAGAACAAAACACAGCCAGAAGAAGTCAACAAATTCAAAGAGCCTCCAAGAAAAATATGAATTGAGTTCAGGCTGTGGAAGAGCTCAAAAAGGATTTGGAAAAGCAAGTAAGAAAGGTAGAGCAAACATTAGGATGAAAAATGAGAGTGATGCAAGAAAAAAATGAAAAATAAGTCAACAACTTGCTAAAGGCAGCCCAAAAAATACTGAAGAAATTAATACTTTAAAGAATAGACTAACTCAAATGGCAAAAGAGCTCCAAAAAGCCAATGAGGAGAAGAATGCCTTGAAAGGCAGAATTAGCCAAATGGAAAAGGAGATCTGAAAGACTGCTGAAGAAAATATTACCTTAAAAATTAGATTGGAACAAGTGGAAGCTAGGGACTTTATGACAAATCAAGATATTATAAAACAGAACCAAAGGAATGAAAAAATGGAAGACAATGTGAAATATCTCATTGGAAAAATCACTCACCTAGAAAATAGATCCAAGAGAGGTAATTTAAAAATTATTGGACTACCCGAAAACCATGATCAAAAAAAGAGCCTAGACATTCTCTTTCTGGAAATTATAAAAGAAAATTGCCCTGATATTCTACAGACAGAGGGTAAAATAGAAACTGAAACAATCCACTGAGTGCCTCTTGAAAAAGATCCCAAAAAGAAAACTCCTAGGAATATTGTCACCAAATTCCAGAGCTCCCAGATCAAGGAGAAAATACTGCAAGCAGCCAGAATGAAACAATTTGAGTATTGTGGAAACACAATCAGGACAAGACAAGATCTAGCAGCTTCCACATTAAGAGATCGAAGGGCTTGGTATATGATATTCTGGAGGTCAAAGGAGTTAAGATTAAAACCAAGAAATATATATATATATATATAACTGTATAATGCTCTAGGCTCCAGGAAGAGTATAATGCTCCAAGGCAAAATATGGGCTTTCAATAAAATAGAGGACTTTCAAGCTTTCTCAGTGAAAAGACCAGAGCTGAATAGAAAATTTGACTTTCAAACACAAGAATTAAGAGAAGCATGAAGGAGTAAACAAGAAGGAGAAATCATAAGACACTGACTAAAGTGGCACTGTTTTACTTACTTTCCTAAGTGGAAAGATGATGTGTTTAATTCATGAAACCTTTCTCAGTATTAGGGTAGTTGAAGGGAATATACATATATATATATATAGACAGAGGGCAGAGGGTAAGGGATGGTATCTAAAAAAATTAAATTAAGTTAAGGGATGAGTGAGAAATATATTGAGAGGGAAAAAGGGAGAGATAGAATGGGGTAAATTATCTCACATAAAAGTGGCAAGAAAAAGCAGTTCATTGGAAGGGAAGAGGGGGCAGGTGAGGGAGAATGAGTGAATCTTGCTGTCATCGTATTTGTCTTGAGAAGAGAATAACATACACACTCAATTGGGTATCTTACTCCACAGGAAAGTAGGGGGAAGGGAATAAAGTTGTGGATGACATAAGGGAGGGCACTTAGGGGGAAGAAGTAATCAAAAGCAAACACTTTTGAAAAGGGACGGGGTCAAGGAAGAAAATGGAAAAAAGGGGTACAGTATAGGATGGAGGGAAATATAGTTATCCTTTCACAACATGACGGTTAGGGAAGTGTTTTGCATAATGAGGCATGTGTGACTTATGTTGACTTACTTGCCTTCTCAACCAAGGTTCATGGGGAGGGAAGAGGGGAGAGAATTTGGAACTCAAAGTTTTAAAAGCAGATGCTCAAAAAAGTTTTTGCTTGCAACTGGGAAATAAGATATACAGGCAATGGGGCATAGAAATATCTTCTGCCCTTTATCAGGATGTAGTGTCCTTCCTTATCTCTTTAAATTAAATCTATCTTTACTTTTGCTTTGTCTGAGAATAATATTGCCGCACCTGCTTTTTTAATTTAGCTGAAGCACAATACATTTTACTCCAGCCTTTTACCTTTACCCTATGTGTATCCCCCTGTTTAAAATATGTTTCTTGTAAACAGAATATTGCAGGATTATATTTTCTAATCTATTCTGCTATCTGCTTCTGTTTTACAGGAGACTTCATCCCATTCACATTCACAGTTATGATTTCTATCTGTGTCTTTTGATCTGTCCTATTTCCCCTGTTTATGCTATTATTTCTCCCTTTGCCTTTCCGCTCCTCAACAAAATTTTATTTTGACTGCCACCTTCCTCAGTTTACCCTCCCTATTGGCTCCCCTCCCTTAGCTTATCATTTTCCACTTGCTACTTCTTACCTCCCTTCTGACCACCCCCCTCCCTTTTTCCTCCTTTCCCTTCCTACTGCTTCTAGGACAAGTTAGATTTCTATATTTATCAGGGTATGTTATTCTCTTCTTGAACCAGATCAGATGACAATAAAGCTCAAATACTGCTCTTCTCCCTCCCTTCTTTCCCTCTACTATAATGTGTCTTGTGCCTCTTCATTTGATGTAATTTACCCTTTCTACTACCTCATTACCTCTTCTCCCATAACCCTCTCTTTACATCTCTTAAGTGTGTCTTTTATCCTTGTATCAGTTATCTTATATAGACATTCACAGTCTATGTGTATCTCTTTCAATTATCACAATAGCTGTTATTCTTGAGATATATATATATATATGTATATATATATATATACACACATATATATGTACATACATACATACATAAGGTGATATAATCCTATATAAGGAAGTAAATAATTTGCCCTTATTGATTAATAAGGTTTGTGTGGTTTTTTTCCCCCGTTTGCCTTTTAATGTCTCTCTTGAGTTTTGTATTTGAAGATCAAATTTTCCATTGAGTTCTGGCCTTATCATCAGGAAGGTCTGGAATTCCCTTATTTTGTTGAATGTCTATCTCCTTGCCTGAAAAGTTATGCTTAATTTTGCTGGGTAGTTGATCCTTGGTTGTAGTCTCAGCTCCTTTGCCCTTTGGAATATCATATTATAATTTCTCCTGTCATTTAATGTAGAAGCTGAGAGATCCTGAGTGATCCTGACTGTAGTTCCACAATATTTGAATTGTTTCTTTTTGGCTCTTGCAGTATTTTCTCCTTGACTTTGTAATTCTGAAATTTGGCTATAATAGTTCTTGGAGTTTTCAGTTTGAGATCTCTTTCAGGGGGTGATTTGTGGATTCTTTCGATGACAATTTTATCCTCTGGTTCTAGGACCTCTGGGCATTTATCTGTACTAATGTGCTATAAGAAATGGGGATGATAAGGACTTTATAACGACCAGAAAAACCTACATGATATAATGCTGAGTGAGCAGAGCAGAACCAGGAGATCATTATACACAACCACAGATATATGGATTCTGTGAGGACTAACCCTGATAGACTTTGCACTTCTCAGCAACACAAGGTGCAAAGACAATTGCAAAGGACTCATCATGGAGAATGCTATCCACATCCAGAGAAAGAACTATGAAGTATGAATGCAGATTGAAGCACACTTTATGCTCACCTTTTTTTTCTCTCTTTTGTTTATGTTTTTGTTTTCTTTTTAGGTCTGTTTCTCCTTTCTCATGATTCGTTTCATTGGTCATAATTCTTCACAACTTGACTAGTGTGTAAATAAGTTCAATGTGAAGTTATACATAGAAGATATACCGGGTTCCATGCTGTCTTGGGGAGGGAGGGGGGAGGCAGGGAAGAAAATCTGTAACTCAAAATTATGTAGAACTGAATGTTTTAAACTAAAAATAAAAAAAAGAAATCTGTCCTGCCCTACAAAAAATAAGGTGAAAAGTAATGGGAGGGAGAAGGAGTGGGATGACAAAAGGGAAGATGGACTGCAGAATGGGGCAATCAGAATACATGCCATCGGGGGCGGAGCCAAGATGGCAGCTGGGAA
>JAQQSZ010007576.1:0-13271 GCA_028646595.1 Phalanger gymnotis | reverse complement strand
TCTCTCTCTTTCTCATTTTCTCCTCCTTTCATCTTCTCTCCAAAATCCCAATGCTTTTGAGTCACATTTCTGTCTTGAGTGGCCTTGTCTCTTCTCAAACCACCCCATTTCCCTCCATGCGCCTGCACCACTCATTTAGGTAAAAACATCATGTACCGGCTTAAATTATCCCTGCAAAAGTATGATTTTAGGCAAGTCGACAAGTTTCTTTGGTCTCGGTTTCCTCATACGTAAAGTGATCTTTCTAGTCTCTCCATGCTCTGACATTCTCTGGGCTTAGAACTCTTTCCACTCTGTATTTTATAGTCTGAATGATATGGCCCTTGTTAATCAGGCATTCTATGTTATAGTTTTAAAGTCCCTTTCTTCAATAATATCCTGTTATTACTATAGGATGGAGATTATTACTATTAATCATAATAATAATAATAATGACAATAAAAAGTGAAATTTATATATAGCACTTTAATGTTTTTTAAAGCACTTTATATACTTTATCCCACTGGAGCTTCATAACACCCCTGTGAGGTAGGTATAATTATCCCCATTTTACAGATTTTACAGATGGGTAAACCAAGACTCTAAGAGACCTCTGGTTATGGAACTAGTGAATAATTGTCTAAGGGAAGATTGGAACTCTAGTGTCTTTGACTTTAGGGCTCACATTTTCCCCAACAACATACACTAATTCAATAAATAAATTCCTCATCAATTCACTAACAGACAGCTCTAAGACAGGGGGAAGCCTCAGTACTCCTCTCCCCTGTTCCCTAGTTTTGAAGATGTGGAATTCAGGGGCTGAAAGCACACATAGGAAGTCCCTTCTCCTTTAAGCACCAGCTGAAAGAGCCACTTTCTTCCTGATCCCCTTCCCTTTCTGAGTCCCCCATACCCCAAACATCAGCTTTCTATCCTTGCTTTTGTTCTTGCTTTCACAGACACCAGGGGCCTCCGGGCTCACAAAGGCTGCAAAATGCTCCCTTTGGGATTTATGAGGCTAAACATTCCCCAGCCCCACTGAGGAATGATCAGAATGAATGTCCCAATTGCCCAAGGAACTGGAAGCAAAGTACCTGGAGAGGCAAAAGGGGGGATGTTAGCAGGATTCTGGGACAGAAGGCTTGCACAGTTGCTCCTCTGGCCCCCTGGGAGAAGTTAGTTAAGAGATATTTGTGGGAAGTCACTTGAGGAGAAGAGACAGAAGGAAAGAAAGCTCTGGAGATCTTCATATAGGGCTCAGGTTCCCAAGATAGGAGGGCCTCAGGAGTGGCCCAGGCAGCTCTTTGTGAATGACAGTGATGGACGAAACCTAAAACAAATGTAAAAAACAAAACAACAGCTTCGAACTTCTTGAGAGACAAGAGTAGGAACCAATACAAGACAACAGTTCAACGTGGCCCAGATGATGGTCAATCAATTATTAAGCACCTGCTGTATGCCAAGAAACTGCTTAGGTGCTAGGAATGAAAATATGAAATGGAGACCGGCCCTGCCCTCAAGGAGCTTAGAGATAACATTGAAAGGGCTGATCTACTCAACTGTGGAGGTAATACTTAAAATGCTGGACCCAGAGTCAGGGAAATTGAGCTTTGAACTTTACCTCTGACATTCCCTAGAGCAAAGACGGAGAACCTGTGACCTCAAGGCCACATGTGGCCCTCTAGGTCCTCAAGTGTAGCCCTTTGACTGAATCCAAACTTCACAGAACAAATGCCTTTAATAAAAGGATTTTTTCTGTAAAACGTGGACTCAGTCAAAAGGCCGCACCTAAGGACTAGAAGGCCACATATGGCCTTGATGGCACAGATTCCCCATCCTTGCAATTGTGATCTTGGAGAAATAAAAAAAAATGACCCTCAATTTCCACCCTCTGTAAAGTGATAGGGATAGGCAGTAGATCGTTGATTTAACTGGTATGGGCAACTCCAAGAGAAGGAAAATCCCAGCATCTTCTCTGAAACCCAGAAGCTCAGGAACTTGCCTAAAAGCACTAAGTTTAGTGTCTATATACAGCAAAGGTCAGAAGCAGGATTTGAACCCATTTCTTCCTGGCTCCCAGTCCAGCTCTCTATCTAACAAGCTCTACTGCTTCTTAAAATTAGAATAATAGTAACAATTATAAAAAGTATCTTTATTATTGTTAAGTTCTATGATTATTATTTAATATTATGTCTCCTAAGAGGCAGAGTAGCATAATAGATAGAGAGCTGGATCTCAATTCAGGAAGATATGAGTTCAGGTCCTGCCTTTGACACATACAGGCTGTGTGACCCTGGGAAAGTCACTAAACTACTCTGAGCCCTCTAAGACAAAAAAAAGTTACAGAAAAGGTATAGATTTGCATTGGTAGAAGGAAGCCGGTCCTGGTGAAATCACAGGGAAGGTTCCAAAAAAAAGACTCTGGGTCAGAGGATTATTGTGGGGCACCATAAAACTGTGTCTTTGGAGTAGGAAGGCTGGATCAAAAAGAGCTGAAGTCATTGGGAGTCAGCCTCTAGCTTTGTCCAATGAGCTCAAGGAATCAGGCTCAATGACCTACCTGTATCCCAAGCAGAGTAACTAGAGAAGATGGGGGAGCAACTGTTGATGATCCTTGCAAGATGGCGGAGAACCAAGAGCAGTGTTTCAGGATCGACTGAGTCCCAGGTTTTAAAAACTGAGGCGAAGTGGAGTTGTGAAGTGCAGGCTCGAGAGCTTGTCTTTGATTTCTGTCAGCAGTCTACACTAGTCTTAGTAAATCAATAAATAAGTCAAAAGCATTCTAGAGTCTTATTAAATGAAGGAATGGATGGAAGGTATTCTAGAGTCTTATTAAATGGATGAATGAATGGAAGGTATTCTAGAGTCTTATTAAATGAAGGAATGGATGGAAAGCATTCTAGAGTCTTATTAAATGGATGAATGAATGGAAGGTATTCTAGAGTCTTATTAAATGAAGGAATGGATGGAAAGCATTCTAGAGTCTTATTAAATGAAGGAATGAATGGAAGGTATTCTAGAGTCTTATTAAATGGATGAATGGAAAGCATTCTAGAGTGTTATTAAATGGATGGATGAATGATTCAGAAGAATTCTAGAGTCTTATCACATGGATGAATGGAAAGTATTCTAGAGCTTTATTAAATGGATGGATGAATGAATAAAGGGAAGGCACTCTGAAAGAGTCTCATTAAATAGATGAATGAATGGAAAGTATTCTCCAGTATTATCGAATAGATGAATGAATTAAAAGTATATATCGCATACTAGGAATATAAACACAAGTTCAACGATAGTATCTGTCATCAAGAAACTTATATTTTAGTGGGAGATACAGCATACAGAGGGGAGTGGTGCACCCCATCCAGGGACAATGAACATGACTTATGGTTCCACAGCTGGGAGTTGGTGGGGAGGGGAGTGAAGACATAGAAAAGGACAGGTAATGAACAGGTTTCAGGAATCAATGTGGTTGGTGAAGCAATGCCTGGTCAGTAGGGAATAAAGTAAAGCATGGTGGCCCAGGCTTTCTTGAAATGGTGGTCTAGAAGAAACAAGTCACCAAACAGGCCATTATTAAAGGGATGGCTAGTGAACATCTAGAAATAGAGTCACAAAGAGGCAGTATGGTTTCAGCAAAAACACAGCATGCTAGAATAAGTTCATTAACTTCTTTTTGACAAAACACCTAGACCAGTACATCAGGGAAGTGTAGATTTAGTAAGTTTTCAGAAGAAATTTTTTTTGATAAAGTCTCTTGTAATGCTTTTGGACAAAGGGAAAGGGATAAGCATCTACCATGTGCCAGGCACTGTGCCTAGTGCTTTAAAAATATTATCTCATTTGATCTTTACAACAACCCTGGGAGGTAGCTGCTGTTAATATCATCTCCATTTTACAATTGAGGGAAATGAGGCAAACCGAAGTTAAGTGACTTACTCAAAGTCAGATAGCTAGTAAGTGTCTGAGGCCAAGATTTAAACTCAGGTCTTCCTGAATCCAGGACCAGAGCTCCATCCACTATGCTACCTAGTTGCCTCCAGAATATGTGATATGGAATACATGAAAATATCATTCTGTGGAGTTGGAGTGGGCTGCAGATTGACCCCAAATAATTTTCTTTCAAAATCCTCCTCTCATCTCTGGATGGCAATAAGATATAGTCAAAAAAGCACGCCTCTAGGAACCATGAGATATGACTTCAGATCCTAGCTTTGCCACCTACCACCTGTATGACCCTGGGCAATCTACACAATCTCTCTGGGTCTCTGTTTCTCTGTATGAAAAAGAAGGTCAATTGTAGTTTGAAATCTACGATCTTTTGATTCTTAATGTTTCTGTTTCTCCATTTATAAAGTGAGGATTCTCTCATTTCTTTCTAATATTGTTATGAGCAAAGTACAAAATAAACCTCGAAGTGAAATGGAACTATGAATTACTATCTGCATAGTACTCTATTAATGACCATTTAATGACTTTTGGTCATCTATTTGGACCCAAAGAGAAATCATTAATGGATTGATGTCATCTTGGAAGGAGGTCTCTAGTGGGCTGCCATGGGCTTCTCTCATGGACTCTGTTTATTATCTAATGTGTTTTCTTACTGACTTGGACGAGGTCAGAAAAGACTAGCTTGTCAAAGCTGTGCCGGGTACAAAGTTAGTAGGTAACAGAATCTGGGCCCAAAAAACCTTAGTCAATTACAAAGGACCAAACTAGATGAGATGCAATTTAATAGGAATAAATTATATTTCGGTTCAACATGGCAGTCTCCCAAGTACAGGATAATAGAGTTGGGTCAAGATGGTAGTCCCTGTATCCAAGATCTTGGGTTTCAAGTGTAAGCCATAATTCTGACTTGTTTAACAGAATAAAAGCAAAGCAAATAAAAATGTGAATTTAGGCCATATTTATGGTAGAGAAGGGAAGGGAAGGGAAGGGAAGGGAAGGGAAGGGAAGGGAAGGGAAGGTGATACTGTACTCCACCCTGGTTAGGTGCCAGTCATATTTACTTCAAGGTACCACATTTAGGATGAAAACGGGGCACTCTAGAGAGAAATCAGAAGAGGATAACTAGAATGGCAAGAGGACTGGAGACCATGTTGGTTGAAAGAACTGAGACTGTTTACCCTAGAGAAGAGATGCTTTTCTCTTGGAGGATATGGCAGACATCTATAGGCACAGAGCAGCCACACGGAAGACAGAATAGATTTGTTGAGCTTGACTCTAGAGGAAAAAACTAGGGGACTGGATGGAAGCTGCAGAGAGGGAAATAAGATGAATTATCCAGAAAAAAATCTCCTTAGCCATCAGAGCTGTCTCAAAGGGGGATGGGCTGCCTTGGGAGGGAGTGGGCTCCCTATCACTGGACATCTTCAAGCAGAGATTAGGTGACCACTTGTCAGAGATGTTTAAGTACAGGTGGGTCTGGATAGCCTTGGACATCATTTATTATTCTGATTGACTAATTCTGTCCTAGGAACTACCAACAAGGAAGGTAGGTAGGACAAGTGTTATCAACTGCATTTTACAAAAAAAGAAACAGAGGCCTAGAGGCCGAGAGAAAGAGTGACTTGAGGCCATGTAGATTGGAAGTGTAGGAGTTGGAAGGAAAATCCAAGTTCTTGGACTCTAGATTCAGTCCCCCAATTCTTCTCTACTGTTTTGCCTCTTGGACAAACACGGAGACACGGAGTAAAAAAAAGAGAGGGAGAAAAATGAGAGATAGGGCAAAAGACTAGGAGAGGGAGTGAGAGAGAGAGAGAGAGAGAGAGAGAGAGAGAGAGAGAGAGAGAGAGAGAAGCCAAAGTGAACCTAGAAATTACCCAAAGACCTCTAAATGAAACCAATAGAGAAGAAAACCAGGGGGCCTAATCAAGGAGGGAAAGCAAAAGGGAGAGATGGGTAGGAGAGACAGAGACAGTGGAAAAAGAAAAAAGTGGGAGAATAGATAAGGGAATAAGGAAAGAAAGAGGGTAAGAGAAGTGAGGAAGACAATAAGGAAACAGAGAAAACCCCAGATCTGAGCATCTACCGTGTCACATCCTTCTCCAAGTCTGCAGTTAGCAGCTCTGGGCAGCCAGCCCCTCCAGCTGCCTTATTTGACAAGAAGGGGTTAAAGGAATGAACCCACCAAACCCCCCTTCAGCCCTTGTAGATAAGATAAAGTGCTGAAAGAGCATTTTCTCACAGGGACCTTGTGGGAAATGCAAAACCTCCCGTCCTGGTTCACTAGCTGCCTGTCTAATGATCTCCCTGTGGGACCTGGTCAGGCCCTAGAAAACTGGGCAGCTGGTCCCGGAAACAGTGGTGGCAGTCAGAGCCCACCTTAACCCTGGGGGGTTGTGGGGTGGGGAAGGGAGAATCCTATGAGCTCCCCCCAGTCCCGGATACAGATACACCAATGCTTAAAGAGGCCCTGAGACTCTCTGGGAGTGCTCAGTTCTGGGATGAGAGGTCTGAAGAAGAGAACGCCTCCTCCTCTATGGCTGCCTGCCTCACCCCGATCTCAGACGTGGTCCTACAAGTGAGTGTTTAGATCTGGGAGTCCTTCTAGTCCAAATCTCTCATTTTACTTCTGGTGTAAGGGAGGCCCAGATAGAAAAAGAGGACATGTCTAAGGTCACGCAGTACAGACTAGGATTTCCTGGCTTACTTTGTATAGATTTGTTTGCAAGTCACCTCCCCCCTCCCCCCTTAGATTGTAAACTCCTTCAGGACAGGGACTATCCTTTGCTTCTTTTCTTATCTCTAGCACTTAATGCCTGGCATATAATAGGTGCTTAATAAATGTTTGTTGAGCTGCTCGGTGGGTAGAGTGCTGGCCCTGGTGTCAGGAAGACTCTTTTCCCTAGTTCACATCTGGCCTCAGATACTTACTAGCTGTGTGACTCTGGGCAAATTACTTCAACCTGTTTGCCTCAGTTTCCTCAACTGTAAAATGTACTGGAGAAGGAAATGGCAAACCACTCTAGTATCTGCCAAGAAACCCCAAATGGGGTCACAAAAAAAACAGACATGACGGAAAAAGTACTCACAAACAAAAACCATAGAAACAAGAAATTTGTATTGATTGATTCCCTTGTACAAAAAGAAACAAACAACAGTTGAATAAAACCAACTAATACATTGGCTACATTTAAGACTCATACGATTTTCTACCTCTTCTTCTCCATCGAAATGATGAAAGGGAGTTGTGTTTCTCCGTCTCGTCTCTGGAGCCAATATTGGTCGTTACAATTAGCCACATGTTGAATTGGAAACTCTTGCTAATAAGAGCTTGAAGGTATCTTTCTATCTTGGTAGGGGAGCACCAAAAGCTCAGTCTGAGTGTGAGAAGTTTGGGGAGGAAGGTGTTCCCAAAGAAACTTCCCTTGGCTCATTAATTGGAGCTCCAGGCTAAACTCAGATAATTTTAATTTGATTCATGTTCCTTGGGTAGCCCATGGTTGGTATTTTAACAAATATTTATTAAGCATGGCCTGCATGCAGAGAGGTCCACTGGGCACCAGGGAAGCCAGAAGATTTAGACTGAGCCTTTGTTCTCCTGAATCTCAGAGTCAAGTAAACGTTTATACCCAGGGCAAATACAGTAGAGGGGACTGCGTACTGTGCCAGGACACTGAAGAAGACTTAGAGGTCATAGGATTTGAATCCTTTTTATCATCCTCTCTGCCCTTTTCTGTATCTACTTCAGCTTATCAAAGAATCACCATATATTGGATCTGGAAGGATCTGAGACATAAGTCAAATACCTTAAATTTACAGGCAGAGGAAACCGAATCACAAAATGAGACAGGATTACTCAAAATCATGTGGGTAACCAATGGCAGTTCCATGATTTTGATCAAAAGTCAAATGCTCATGAGCTCATAAGATCCCAGATTAGGGATTGGAAGGTACCTCGAAAGTCACCTAGCCCAACTCCCTAATTTTACAGGAGAGGAAACTGAGGCCTGAAAAGGTAAATTATTTGCCCACCATGTAAGTGGCAGAGTTGGTTGGGATTTGATTGCAGGTCATCGGAGCATAGGATTGTGAATGTAGAACCCTTAGAGGTTAAGTCACTTGCCCAAGGCCACCCAGTCAGGAAATGGCAGAGCAAGGGATGGAACCCAGATCCTCAGACTGTAAATATAGACCTTTCCCCAGGACACCCTCCCTCCTAGCGCTTTTTGCAAGTAGAGGCAGTTGAATTGGTCTTTGAAGTATGTGGAAGAATTCAAAGGCTGCTCCCATCAGTTATGAGAAACATTTATTATCGACAAACTAGGGCATACACGCACTGACTGTTTTGTTTTGGGTTTTTTACATTTTTTTTCCCTCTCGCACTTTAGAACTTAAAAACAAAGATTTCAAGAGAAAATTGGCTCTGCTTCTCTGAGGAGATCATCCAGGGATCACTGTGAAAAGTCCTAAGTCCTCCGTCCAGCCTCCTTAGCCATCCCATCCCACGATCCGTGGTGCCCCAGATCTGTCATGGCTTTCATACCTAGGGATGGGTCCTGAACTCAGGGCAGTTCCAGATGCTCTTAGCAGAAGCCAGATCGCTTAGCGAAGCACTTCAACCACACTTCAAGGATCAGAGGATTTAGATTTGGAAGGGATTCAATTCCATTCCATTCAACAAAGAATTTTTAAAAGCTGTTTCATTTTGGCTTGTTTTTTTTAATATCACATTGATTGTGAATATTTTGATCGTGGTGTGTCCAGCACCTTTTTGTACAGTGCCTGGCCCATAGTAAATACTCGATGAAGGCTTGTTGGTGAACCAAGTGATTCTAACTAACATTAAAAGGGAGAAAAAAAAGTAGTGTTGAAAAACTAACCAATATATCGAATATGTTTGACAATATGCAACATTCTACATCCATAGGACCCCTTCTACCTTTTCATTATAGGGAGGAAGGTAGATTTAATTTGAAAGTTTCAAGGGATTATGTTGACTCCATTTTCATTGCTGTAATTATAGAATATTGGGGTGGCTAGGTGGTGCAGTGGATGGAGCACTGGGCTTGGAATCAGGAAGACTCACCTTCATGAGTTCAAATCTGGCCTCAGACACTTACTAGCTGTGCGACCCTGCACTTAACTTGTTGGCCTCAGTTCTTCATCTATAAAATGGGCTGGAGAAGGAAATGGCAAACCACTCTGGTATCTTTGCCAAAAAAACCCCAAATGGGGTCACAGAGAGTCAGACTCAACTGAACAACAACAGCAAATCATTGAATATGCTTTATTGTTTTCATGGTTCTGCTTACTTTACCAAATCAGTTCTCATCCCTTGGGTTTTTTTATTTGTCTAGTATATGTTTCATTTTCAGCTTTCCTTTATGTTTTGGTAATGGATCCTGCTTCATTGTGAGCTCGAGCCTTGAAACTCATGATTTGCCCACACCAACAGCCTCTTCAATATCCCTAACAGTCATTGAATTGTACTCTTCAAGAGCTGCAACATTTGCCCGTTTCCTTGGAGTAACATACATTCTTCGAAACCGCAGAATTAAAAACCCAACAAAAGAGATCACTGTGACATGTGCATGCTAGGCAATCCATCACCCAGCTGACAAAGAGCTCACTAAAGGTTCCATCTCGTCAAGGCCACAAGCCTGTCCCTGACTGGGACGGCGTCTTCTCCTGTTTGTATTTTCTCTTCTTTAGTACAATCCTCAGAGAAACCTCAAAAGGCAGCTGGCGTATTCCTCTCTTCGTGGGCACCAGAGCAGTTGAGTACAGGCAACCAGAGAGATTGCAGTAATAACAGTGGCAAATTAACCCCAAAGGGAAGTTGCCTGCCAAGACCAAGAGACCACCCAAAGAAAGCACCCACTTGGTGTTGATTGGGTTAGAGGTGATAAGTCAAATAACTAATGAGCAGCCTTGTTGCCAGCATCCCAGTAATTAGCTTAAAATGCTGACCTCTCAACTGAGTACAATCATACTCTAAATCTTTGTTGCTTAGCATTTCTTTTTCTATGTGTGCGAATAAAAGAGCCTGTCCCATACCTGATAGTTTTTGTTCTTTTTTTTGACTAGAACTAAAACTAGAATCTGAGATCAAGTTGGTAAGATTGGAACATCAGAAGCCAGCACAACCCCAGAGCAATGAATGCAGGGCAAACCTAGAGGTTACCAAGGGTCCAAGCCTGGTGTAGTAGTATCCTGGTAAATATTTAACAACCAAACTTTCCAGGGGGGAAAAATTGCTCATGTGACACTTTTAGAGTTTAATCTTCATCAACATTTCCTGTGTCACTTTCTCAAGTCTTGACAATAAACAAAACAATAAACCAAGTCATTTGATTTCTGAGGTATAAATGATCACACTGAAAATTTAACAACCAGGTCTCAGGAGCCAGTTAGGGCTGGCAAACACTTGGCTTAGTGGTAAAATAGAATGTCATTTGCACATGTTGATTTACAATGGCAAAGGGAATTTTCTCAGATGGAGTTCCCTATATCAACAGAAGTACATGGATCATTTTTAAAAGGGTCATGGTCCTAGGGTATGAAGACAAAAGCAAATCAGTCCCCACCCTCAAGGAGCTTTCATTCTTGGAGGAAGAGAGGATGCAAGATGAATGATCATGGATGAGTAAATAGAGCGTAATGGGGGAGAGTACACTAACTGGGGAGGCAGTAGTGAGGAAAGCTGAGCCTTGAAAGAAACTGTAAAAATGCGTTATCATTTAGTACAACCCCTTTCATTTACAGATGAGGAAACTGAGTCACAGAAAAGGGGCATGACTTGTCCTAAGTGCCAGAGACCCTAGGTCATCTGAGTCTAAAACCAGGGCAATCTTTCCCCAAATATAGGACCCAGAACTGCCCCCAACACTCAGGCCAGCACTGTAGACAGAAGACTATCGAGGCTGTCATCCGCTACCCAGATTTGTCTTGCCGCAACCTGACATCCCAAGAGGTGTGTAGAGCTGATGGAGTCTGGCTGAAGTCCAGTCAGGAGAAGATTGGGCAGAACTCAGCAAGAAGACCAAGCAGCCCCATGATTTAGGACCCCCATGGATCACCAGCGACAGAAACTGGGCTGTTTCAGACACTTAGAAGGAAAGATAAGTACAGCCAAGATGGTGTGCCTGAATTCCTGGCTGATTAGACTATGGGCTAAGTTGGGTTTACGATCGGCCTCCGTATTTCATCCTGGCACTTGGGGAGGGGCGGCTTCTTCCTGTGTCTCCTACCCTGTCTCCTGTGGGCCTCTCTCCCCTCCCAGGGTTGAAATGTAAGCCTTTGGAGAAGGCTGCAGAGACCTGGGGAAGATAGCCAAGACTGCATAGGAAGGTCTGTAATAAGGGGAGGTTGTCTCCTCCACAGGAAAGCTAGGGGGGCTGCCCTTTTGGAATTCCTCACTGACTGAGCCTGTCCTCCCTCCCTATGGAGAGGGGGCCCTTAGTCCTCCCCTGCATAAAGGTGGTTCCAGCCCTGGGTGAAGGGTGGGAGTGTCATTGAGAGATTACATTGCAGTCTGGTCTTTTTAGAGTTTACACAGTTCTCTCCTCACAGAAACTCTGTGAGGCCAGGCAAGCAAGGGACATTTCGCCTGCTCTATAGAGAGAACACTGGAGCAATTTGCTCAGACACATAATTGATATTTTTGGGATACAGGACTCCAGCTCAGATTCTCTGATTCTAGCACCTAGGGTAGTGACTCTCTTCCGTTCTTTTGGTGGGGGGAGGTAGGAGAGGGTCAGGACCTGTAATTTCGTCAGTCCAGGGAAATCTCAGGGTGGAAGTTCCCCACACCTATTCAGATGGCCATCTTGTCTGTTACTATTAATCTTAAGAGAATTACCAGTGGATAGTAGGAGGCTGGGGGTTACACTTCAACCTCTTATCAGTGGTGAGATTGAAAAGCAGCAGGAAATAGGAGGTGTTAAATTGAAGAAGCCCTGGGTTCAAATGCTGCCTATAATATTTACAAACTGTGTAAAAATGGCCAAGTTATATGTCTCAGTTTCCTCATCTGTAAAAATGAAGGGCAAGACTAGAGGGTCCCTTATAGCTCTAGGTCTATGATCTTTTTTTTATTTTGTTTTTTATTATTATTTTTATTTTATTTTATTTTTGTTTATTTTGGTTTTTTGTATTTTTTTCTTTTTTATTTAATATATTTAGTTTTCAGCATTGATTTTCACAAGAGTTTGAATTACAAATTTTCTCCCCATTTCTACCCTCCCCCCACTCCAAGATGGCATATATTCTGGTTGCCCTGTTCCCCAGTCAGCCCTCGCTTCTGTCACCCTACTCTCCTCCCATCCTCTCTTCCTTTCTTGTAGGGCAAGATAAATTTCTATGCCCCATTGCCTGTGTATCTTATTTTCTAGATGCATGCAAAAACTTTATTTTTTTGAACACCTGTTTTTAAAACTTTGAATTCCAAATTCTCTCCCCTCTTCCCTTCTCACCTACCCTCCCTAAGAAGCCAAGCAATTCAACATGGGCCACATGCATACCATTGTGTATAGCCCTTCCACAATACTCATGCTGTGAAAGACTAACTACATTTTGCTTCTTCCTAACCAATCCTCCTTTACTGAATTTTCTCCCTTGACCCTGACTCTTTTCAAAAGTGTTTCTTTTTGATTACCTCCACCCCCATCTGCCCTCCCTTCTATCATCTCCCCTTTTTTATCTTCTTTCCCCTTTTTTCCTGTGGGGTAAGATACCCAATTGAGTATGTATGGTATTCCCTCCTCAGGTCAGATCTGATGAGGGCAAGATTCACCCATTCCCCCTCACCTGCCTTCTCTTCTCTTCCTACAGAACTGCTTTTTTCTTGCCACTTTTATGAGAGATAATTTACCCCATTCTATCTCTCCCTATCTCCCTCTCTCAATGTATTCCTCTCTCATCCCTTAATTTGATTTTATTTCTTTTAGATATCTTCCGTTCATCTTCAACTCAACCTGTGCCTGCTCTCTCTCTCTCTCTCTCTCTCTCTCTCTCTCCAAATATATATATATATATATATACACACACACACATACATATATACATACATACACACATATACATATATATATATAAACATATATATATGCATATTTCCTTCAGCTACCCTAATACTGTGGTCTCATGAATCATACACATCATCTTTCCATGTAGGAATGCAAGCAAAACAGTTCAACTTTAGTAAATCCCTTGCGATTTCTTTTTCTTGTTCTTTTTCTTGATTACCTTTTCATGTTTCTCTTGATTTGTGTGTTTGAAAGTCAAATTTTCTATTCAGCTCTGGTCTTTTCACTGAGAAAGCTTGAAAGTCCTCTATTTTATTG
>JAQQSZ010007575.1:0-13272 GCA_028646595.1 Phalanger gymnotis | reverse complement strand
CATCTGCCTTCAAGACAAGAGTGCATGGATACGTCCCTAGTGTGCGCACACACACACACATACACACACACACGCACACGTGCACACACACACACACATACACACACACACACACATACAACTAGTCTTTCTTTATCGTAGTTTCTCATGATTGATGGGATTCTGCCCTAATTCCTCAGCTTGGCATTCAATGCCCCCCAAATCCATAGCACCCTTCCACAAATACTCACCGCCTTTGCCTGCCTGACTTATCTCTAAATACATCCCTGCACGTTCCTACTTCCAGAGACCAAGCCGGTCGCAGCCTTTGAATCCCCAGGTCCAGGCAGCTTCTCCAACATAGTAGGTGCTTCGTAAATGTTGGGAAATTGACCAGCCAAATGGTCTTCCTGCACCTTCACCTGCCCAAATGTCCCATCTCCAGGAACATCATCACATTGTCATTTCGTTTCTACAGCACTTTAAGCTTTCATAATAACAAAGGTAGGGGCAGCTAGGTGGCGCAGTGAGTGGAGCACCGGCCCTGGAGTCAGGAGGACCTGAGTTCAAATCCGACCTCAGACACTTGACACATGTACGAGCTGTGTGACCTTGGGCAATTAACTTGACCCCAATTGCCCTGTCTTCCCCCATCCAAAAAAAATAATAGTAATAAAGGTAGCTGGGTGGTACAGAGGATAGAGCACTTGGCACAGAGTTAGAAAGACCCGAGTTCAAGTCCAGCCTCAGACGCTTACCAAATGCACGACCCTGGGCAAATCACTTAATTTTGTCTGCCTCTGTTTACTCAACCACAAAATGGAGGTTCTAATGGCACTGAGCTCCCATGGTGGTTAAGAGGATCAAATGAGAGATTTAGAAAGAGCTTTGCAAAACTTAAAGCACTCTCTAAATGCTAGTCATCATTAATAGCTAACATCTTTATTCTGGGGGTAGCTAGGTGGCACAGTGGTTAGAGTACTGGGCCTGGAATCAGGAAGACCTGAGTTCAAATCTGGCCTCAGACACTAGCTGTGTGACCATAGGCAAGTCACTTCACCCTGTTTACCTCAGTTTCCTCATCTGCAAAATGAGCTGGAGAAGGTAATGGCAAACCGCTCCAGGATCTTTGCCAAGAAAACCCCAAATGGGGTCACAAAGAGTCAGACAGGAACAACAACGACATCTTTATTCTGCCCTGAGGTCTTCAAAACACTTGACATAATGATCTCATTTGGGGTCCTCATTGAGGGTTCTATGAGGCAGGTAGTGCAGCATTAATATCTCCATTGTACAGATGGGAAAAACTTCAGGCCAGAGAAGCTAAGGGAGTAACCTGCCCAGGATCAGACGACCGGCGAGGGGCAAAGGGGAAACGCAAAGCTCCGCTCTCCTGAGGTCGTGGCTAGCTTAGACTTAAAAAGATCCAGGCTTTCTTGTTTCTACATCTGAGTCCTTCGCAGATATCAGACTCCCCCTCCTCCCTCCCCTCGCACACAGGAAGCCTTCCCTTGTAAGAAAACAAAATCGGCAAAGTCAAAACCACCTGACACCGGAACCTTCTCTAATGGCGTATGCACCATTCCATCCCCCTGGTCCCCAACCTCTCCAAGGAAAGAAAAGAGGCACTTTCATTTTCTCTAGAGCAATGACTGGTTTTTTAGCTATCCCTTGGCCTTCATTTTTGTGTTTTAGCTCACTCACTGTCATCCTTGTAGATTTTAGGAGCTCTTTCTTCACATGGTCCTTCTTGACTAACTCCAGGCAGTAAGGTGCAGAGATCAATTGACTGGGAGTGGGCAGTGCTGGGTTCGAGGCCCAGCTTCACCACTCTGCTGGGCCACCTCGGGCTAGCTGCTTCGTGTCTCTGACCCTCTTTCCTCAACGACCAAATGGGATTCCTGATTCTTGCTCTGCAAACCTTCTCCAGCTTCCGTGAGAATCATAGGAGATAATGTGTGTGCATGGGCTTTGTAAATGACAGTAATAATGATATGCAGCTTTGCAACAGCCCTGTTGGGTAAGTGTTACAGGTATTATCACCCCCATTTGTAAAACAGGGCTGCTAGAGCTTTGCCCAGGGGGGGCCCCACCGACGAAGCGTCCGGGTCTTCTGGACCCC
This sequence comes from Phalanger gymnotis, assembly GCA_028646595.1. Classification (NCBI taxonomy): domain Eukaryota; kingdom Metazoa; phylum Chordata; class Mammalia; order Diprotodontia; family Phalangeridae; genus Phalanger; species Phalanger gymnotis. Next base: position 11,171 of record JAQQSZ010007575.1, on the reverse strand, counting down.
GGAGTCCAGATCTGGGTTCACTCCTTAGATGACCAGGAAGCTAATCTCTGGCCATTCCAGGTACTCAGGAGCCACCATGTCTGAAGTAAGGGCTACCCCTGGCTTAGCCTGGGCCCTCTCCTCCTGATCCTCCTGCCTGAATGTCCAGAGAGGCTCTCCTCCCTGGAACTCACACATCCACCCACCCACTCAGCCACCCATCCGAAAAATATTGATGCCAAAGACGGGATTATTTTTGCGAAGCTAAGACAAAATAATGCATGCTGAATCCCTTTGCAAAGCAATATATAAATGTTGGTTATTATTAATTATTGTAATTATGGGTCAGGTTCTGTACTAGGTGTTGGGAATAGAGACAAAATGAAAATAACCCTCAAGTATTATCTTCTCCAGGGTAGGGAGGGGGGAGGAACAGAGAACAACATGTACTCATACTCCTTCTCTCTACATATATGTGTGTGTACTGTGTATATATAGGATAGGCATGTATATGTGTATAGTATATGCATTGTGTATATATACATGTGCATACATGTATATATAGTATATGTGTATATAGTATGTGTATTGTGTAAATACATGTATGTGTGTATATGCAAAGTAAAGACAAAGTCATTCTTTTGGAGGGATAAAGGAGGACCAAAAGAGACATTGCGTAGAAAGTAATAACTGAACTGAGTTTGGAAAGAAACTAAGAATTCTCAGACATGAGGAGGAAGCGCATTCCTGGTGTGGGGACCAGCCAGTGCAAAAGCACGGAGATGAGAGATGACGGAGGAAAGAGCTTAGAATGAGAGGTCTCACCTGCAGCCAGAGCAGCCCCATCAGAGGTGGAGTCCTCAGGCTTGAGGTTGTCCCCTGCCAAGCGCCACAGGATCTCCTTGGCTCTGCCCAGCTGCTGTGTGGCCACTAGCCATCGGGGGGACTCTGGGAACAGGGAAGGAAATCTGCAAGTACATGACACAGAGGACAGGGTTTTGCGCAAGTTCCTTCCAGCCTCTGGGCTCCTGGAGCTACTCCCACCTCACCCAGACCCGCCCAGAGTCCTGTCACACTTGAAAAAGCCATGGGGATCCAGGAGGCTGTGGTGACTCCCCAGCTCCCAAGCCCAGCTCAGACCAAGACAGACTTTCTGCAGGAACCTTCATTAAGGAACAAGGTCAGAGCCTTGGACACTTTCATATTTTGTCCCACAGTAGCTAAGAGTCTGTCTCCTGGACTCTTAGAACTAGAAGATGCTGGAGTTAAAGTCAGTAAGAACTGGGTTCAAGTCTTGCCTCAAACACATACTGAGTGACCCTGACTGAGTCACTTAACCTAAGCTTCTGCCAATCCTTTATAAGGGGGATTTGGATCTGATAGTCTCTGTGGTCCCTTCTAGGACTGAATCTATAATTCTCTAATCTTGTCCACTCATCAAATCCCACCAGATATGGACGGCAAGCCCTGGGTAAGTTTTTCCAAAACTCAGTTTCCTCCTCTATAAAATGGGGTGCTTTCTAGTTCTGAATCCATGACTCTACTACATGGTCTGTGTGCCAGGGTGGTGTATCACTCACCCAACCAACAAGCATTTCTTAAGAGCCTACTGTGTGCCAGGCACTGTGCTGAGCTCCAGAAAGACAAACAGAATGAAACAATCTCTACTCACAGGGAACTCTTTCGAATGAGGGGGAGAATAAGGACGTACACAGATATATACACAATGGTGGGATTCAGCCGGTTTGCACCGGTTCAGCAGAACCAGTACCTAATTTTAGGTTGATTGGGTGAGCCAGTTGTTAGCGGGGGCAGGGCCTGCCACATCAGTGGCAGCGGCAATGCCTCAGCTCAGTTCCATGGAAAGCCAGTTGTTAATTTATTTGAATCCTGCTACTGTATATATGGAATAAACGAGAATAAAATGAGTAGGAGGAAGTGGAATAGATGGTAGTTAGGGAGTTGGGGTGCTCAGGAAAGGCTGATCTAGGTGAGAGGTGAGAAGGGCCTGAAGAGAGATGCTGTGGAGGCAGAAACAGGCAGATTTAGTGAGAACTGAGAATGTGGAAGTTAAGCATCTGAGAGACAGAAAAGATGGCAGTGCCTTTGACAGAGATGGGTTAGTTTGGAAGAGAGCTGGGTTTGGGGGGAGGAGAATGAGTTCTGTTTCAGACATTTTGCACTAGAGATGTCTCCAGGACACCCCTTTGGCAATTGATGATGTGGGACTGAAACTCAGGAGAGAGACTGGGGCTGGATATATCAATGACCATAGAAATGGGCATTAAACTTCTGAGAGATAATGAGAGACAGACAGAGATAGGACGAGACAAGAGGAGACAAGGAGAGAAGTGGAAATCTTGTCCAGAGCCTTGGGAGACAGCCACATTAAGGGGACCTGATGTGGATAATGAGCCAGCAAAGGAGGATGGGAAGGAGCTGACAGACAAGCAGAAGGAAAACCAGGAGAGAATGATGTCATTAAAACCGACAGAAAAAAGGGTATCTATAAGAGGGGGAGATCAGCAGTGTCAGACACATGGAGACACACTCCAAGCATGGAGCTTGGAAAAATCCATCAGGTTTGGCAACCAAGAAATCATTGGTAACTTTAGAATGAGCATATCTAATCAAATGATGAAATCAGGAATCAGATTACAAAGGGCCAAGAAGATGGTGAGAAGAGATAAAATGGGAGCCGCTTTTTTCTAGGAGTTTGGCTGAAGAGAGGAGAAATAGAGGACAATATCTGGAAGAGATAGTAGAGTCTAGTGAAGGCTTTTTAAGGACGAGATTTGGAAATGTTTGAAGGCAGCAGGAAAGGACCCTACAGATAGGGAAAGACTGGAAATAATACAAGGGGTGAGGGATGCAGCCTGCTAGGGATGAGATGGACATAGTCAGAGGGGCTAGCCTTGGCAATGCAAAGGGACATCTCACTGACAGATCCGGGGGAGAAGGGGAGGGTGGGAGGTGATGTCAGAGGGTTTTGAGATAAAGAGAAAGGGAGAAGAGAAAGCTCAGATTAAATGGCCTCACAATCAAATAAGTGAGGGAGGGAAGAGAGAGAAGGTGGGAGGCTTGAGAAGAGAAGGAAAGAGCTGGAAAAACTCTTGTGAAGAGAGATGGTCGGCACTGAACTAGAGTAGAAAGAGGGTTGCCTTGCCAGAATGAGGGCCCTGTAGAGGTTGGCTTCCATGAGTAATACATACTCATACCCCGTACGGGCAGAGAACATTGTGGGACTTCATTCATGAGACTCATTTGGGCAGCATCACACAGAGAAGCAGAGGAGGCAGATGAGGCAGATGGAGGGTGGGAGTAGGAAGAGAGGCCCAGGATTGAAGCATACAAGGCATTGGCAGTGACAAGGGATCGGAGAGAAGGAAGAGTGTAGAGTTGAAATGACTGCCAATGAGGTCAAGACTGGAAAGGGAGGAAAGTCAAGTGGGAGTGGGGGTGATGACCTGAGGCAGAACAGAGGGAGGTGGGGAATGGAAGTCTCGAAGAGGACAAAGAGAGGGTGTAAGAGTGCTGAGGTGCAGGAAGGCATAGGATGATGGGAGGTTCCCATCAGAAGGACCTGGGCACCAAGAGTGTTTGATGAGAAATGGAACCACCCTGAGTGATGGGGAAAGCCAGCCTGCAGCAGAATCCTATGGCTGATTTGAAGAGCCATCATTTTGATAGCACAAGGTTTGCTTTGTGAAGTCCTTTCCAGATGTCTCCTCATAACAACCTTGGGAACAAGGTGCTATCATTGTCTCCGTTTTGCAGATTAGGGATAGAAGTTAAGTGACTTAATGATAACAGCAGTGAGTTTTCATATAGTGCTTTTTAAAGGAAACCTTGCAAAGCACTCTACAGATATTATCACCTTTGATCCTCCACACAACAACTCTGGGAGGTAGGCGTCAACATTATCCCCATTTTTACAGATGAGCAAACTGAGGCAGACAGGTTAAGTGATTTACCCAGGGTCACACAGCTGGAAAGTATCTGAAGCAGGGGCTGAATTCAGATCTTCATGATTCCAAGTCCAACATTATCTACTTTTTCCACCTAGCTGCCTACCAAAAGGTCGTATCCTTCTGGGGGGACTGGGGAAGGCTTCATGTGAAAGGTGGCACCAGATGGGCCACAAAGGATGGGGAGTGGTAGAAAGAGCATGGCACCAAACTGGAAAGAAGGGAACTGTGGGTTAGCCCTTGTGACCCTCAGCTTCCTCATCTGTGAAATGGGCTTGCTGCTACTCATACCACCTACCTCATAGGGCTATTGGGAGGAACATGCTTTGTAAACCTTAAAACACCACAGAAATGGGAATTATTATGATTATAGATGAGGAAATGAAGGAAAACTCAGAGAGAGGAATCAGCAGGCCTGGGACTAGAGTCGAGGTCACCAGACTCCTAGTTCAGCAGCCTCCCCTGGCTCCAGCCCAGAAGACTGAGGACCTCGATGTCTGCCCCTTTCCTCAGAGCCCAGGTGCCCCAGGGTGCAGCAAGGACAGCAGCCTTGAAGGGCACTCACCCCCAAAAGAACAGCACCAGGCCCAGGATGAGGGTCACCAGCCCCTGCAGAAACCTCCAATCTTGACATATGGCTGCTAGCCCTGGCAGCAGGATCGTCCCAGCGACAAAGAAGAGGCTGGCCACCATGGAGAATGGGAGGCGATGGTCAGGGTCACAAAGCTCCAGCCCTGCTGGGATGGATGGACAGGTGGATGAGGAGACAACATGAAGGGCATTCAGGGATGAGGGACAGGTTGGCCTCCTTGGAGGATTCACTTTGGCATTCCCCTTTTCCTCCTAAGCTTCCAGAATCAAGCAGTGACTTCCCCAACTCGGGCCCCACTTAGCCCCCAACATTCTCGCTCTGCCGGGACAGAAGGGGCCCCGAGCTGACGTGCTGTGCTCTCCATTCCCGGAGGGGTCTTGCAACATCATCGCCAGGAATACTCACTCCTTCTGTGGGTAAACACTTGAGCTCACTGGGCAAACAAGAGAGGCACTCCCGAGAGCCCCAATCTCCCCCCATCCCCCCTACACTATACATGAACCTGCTTTTCCCCTTTGCCTTCTGGCCTCTTTTCCTGGCATTCCCTCCCCCCCCCATTCTCATTGTGGCATCCCCTCCAGCACGGCCCTGGTACCAACCCTGCCCCCTAACTGGTCACTTTCCTTTTCTGAGATCTACCTCAACTTACCAGGCACCTACCAAAAATAAGGTCCTAACATGTCCTCAAAGTGGGAGGGGCTAAAGTTCCATAAAGGAAAAGAGAGAGGGAACCGATTCCCTGGTCTTAGCCCAAGGATCAAGTACTTGGGGCCTGGGGGGATGCCTGAAGGTTCTAGATCGCCCATATCTCTTTCTAGAGCACATAGGTTTACAAAGTGTTTTCCCTACAGCAAAGCTGGGATGTATACATCTCCCCTTTCTCCCAGTAGAACACAAGAGCCTTGAAGGCAGAGATCGCTTCTTTGTTGGCTCTGTACCCTCAGAGCCCAGGACAGTGGGTGCTTAGGAAAGGACACAGAGTGCAATGGATAGGAGCCAGAAGGCTTGGGTTCAAATCCTGCCTCAGACACACTGGCCGGGCACACAGCTGGGCAAGCCAGAGAAGCGCTTTGGGCTTGTGTTTTCTCGTCTATAGAATGAGGGGGTTGGCATCAATCGTCCAAGGTCCTTCTAGCTCTAAATCTTATTGAAGATGGCAAGAAGGATAGACTCCATTTTAGAGGTGAGGGAAGTGGGATCCAAGCTTGCATTGTTTGTCCAAGGTCTCACGGCTAGTAAAGACCAGGGATGACACTTGAACCCCCATGTCCTGACTGCAGGCCCGATGGCCTTGCCATCACACTATCTATCTTCCAAATCCCAGAGCTGGTGGGGAGGACTCTGGGGAATCTCTACTCCTGTAATACTCACGGGCCACATAGAGGGAGAGGAAAGCACCAGCCAGGGCAGTCCCATAGAACAGCCTCAGGGACAGCAGCATGGGGTAGTTGATCGCCAGGGCCACCCCACTTCCCAGGACCGTGGCCAGAGCCAGAGAGGTCACAAAGGTGACTCGCCGGCCAAACCTGCAGGCAGGCACAAAGGATTGGTGAGAGAAGACCAGGGAAAGAGTGGGAGATCCAACCTTTAGGGTGCCAACTAAGCTGGTGGAGGGCGCAAGTGCCCTGGTGGAAACTGTCATGCCCAACAGAGCTCAGTGTCCTGGGTGCTCACACAGGGAAAGTGACTCCCTAGAAGGGAACTATCTCCTTCCAGGCTGAGGAAGGAGAGGAGAGAAGGAAGGACAGGGACCCTTACCGGTCACAGGCTGAGCCTAGAGTCACACAACCCAACAACCAGCCCAGAAGGTAACTCATCTGCTCCAGGGGCACCTTCCATCGATCCTCACATACGAGATTCCACTGTAGGAGAACAGAGAAGACCCACCTGTAATGGCTCCAGGGTGACCACGTGTTCCACTTCCCAGCCATCTTCATCCTCAGACCAAGAGGCGATGCAAGGCTAGACACTATTTCATCCACATTTTTTGGGGGGGGAGGGGGAAGGGGGGATAATCACACAGCCTAGTAGCTGGATAGGACTTTTAAAAAACCATCTTGTTCAGTTACTTCTTTTTACGGAGCTGAAGTTACATGCTTATGGTCACACAGATGGCAGGGCTGAGATTAGAACTCAAATCTCCTGACTCATAGTCCAATACCCTCTCCAATTAGACATCAATACAGCTCCCCCACCCACTCACCCCAAATGCCTCATCTAGCATGCTAGAGTCAAGGAAGGATCAGGTGGGTTTCCCAAACGGACTCAGCCCTTTCCCCCGACCCCCGATCCCCATTCTGGGACTCAGAGGTGATATTAGAGGCCGACTTCGAACCAGCGGGACCCCCAGAGCTGTAGTCTCAGGTGGGAGTCTCAAGCTGAGAGTAAGTGGGAATGAGAAAGAAGGGAGGGGGAAGGGGAAGAGGGAGATGGCAGCCCCCTCCCATCATTGAATCTGAGCTGGACGGTCCTGAGAGAGGTCATCCATCTAGGCTACCCTGAACAAGGAACCTGTCTACAACATCCTAACGACTGTCCATCCAGGCTCCGCCTGAAAACTCTCAGTGAGAAGGAACCCCTACCTCCAAAATAGCTCTTAGGAAGTTTTGTTCCTGATATCAAACACCACCAGACAGCACTTCGGGTTCTTGACGTCTTCTACCGCATACTAAACACTACCACCAGACCGTAAAGTGCTGGTCTCTCTAACAGACCTGGGGGCCCCTCGCCCCTGCCTCAATGCAGTATTGGGCCCTGGTCTCTTAGAGCAGATCCACCAGATTTGAGCCTGTTCAAGCTGAGTATCTCTGGACTTTGATGTGCCCCAGGCTGGTGCAAGAGTAGAGAGAACCCTAGGTTTGGAGTCAAGAAGCTGGGCTCGAATCCCCGCTTCCTAACTGCATGACCTTGAGCAAGTCACTCCCCTCGGCTTCCTTCTCCTATAAATGAAGTGAGGACGCCTCAGTTTCCCCTCCGGGTTCCGCACCTGGGTGATGGGGGTGCTCAGCAGACCGGCCGCGGGCCTCGCGAAGGTCCAGCCGCGGGTGCAGGGCCCGGTGCCATTGGGCTCGGAGCTCGGGCCCGGGTAGCGGAGCAGCAGGCATGGGCTCCAGCCGCGCGCGGGCGGCGGCAGGCGCGGGAGGCTGGCGTTGAGCAGCTCCGGGCCGGCCAGGGCGCGCAGCTCCGGAGGCAGCAGCGCCGGGTCTGGCCGGCAGTGGTGAGCGGGCGGCGCCGGGAACAGCAGCACCTCGGAGCTCAGCGCCAGCGCCAGGGCCACGTTGGGCAGCCAGGAGGCGGCGGCCACAAGCCGGAGCTGGCGGCCCCAGGAGCGCAGCGCGAACACCCCGCGAGCGTCCAGGTCCATGGCCCCGGAGCAGCTGTAGCTAGGAATCTCTGCGCTTGGCCCCAGGTGCGCGGGATGGGCGGGGCTGGGCGGGGGCAGAGGGAGGGGAGGGGACCTGGAGGGGCGGGGCAGGGGAGGGGTAGAGGGAGGGGTGCCAACCCCCGCCCTCTACCCCAAGCCCGAGCTCTAAGAGGCGTGCGCCAAGGACTGGACCTGATTCTGGCTGGCTACTGGGCTGTCCCGGTGGCTTCCCCCGCCCCCATTTCAAGAACCAAACTTTAGCCACCCAGGAAAGCCCCACTGAGGGACGTTGGTCCTTGGTTCAGCTCCCCAGGGTGGCGGCCTGAGCCCCAAGAAGTGGGTCCTGGAGGCCTGGGAGAGGAGGCCCTCCGGGGAGGAGCTTACAGTGAATCTTGGGAATCTGAGCTGGAAGAGATCTCGAGAATCCTCTCAGCCTACCCTTTATCTTGTAGAGGAAACTGAGGACCCGCAGGAGCCAGCGATTACCCTGATCAGTCAGCGGTAGAAGGCCCTCTGCCTCCATAGAACCCAATGACGAAAGCAGGCTGTGTACCCTGACCAAGGTCCTGAAGAGGGTATGCTTCCTTCCTGACGGGCAGGTGGCGGATGAGGAGGAGCGCTGGTCTGGGGTGCTGCAGAGGGGTGCCACTTGAGGGATGCACTAACTCAGCTTAGGTTCCTTCTAATCTAGTTTCTTTGACCTTTGCCATCGCTCCCTCCCTTTGTTGGGAGAATCCTGGGCCCAAAGGCAGAGAAATGAGCTGTCCAAGGAAGGAAACGAGCATTTATTAAGCACCAACTGTGTGCCAGGCACTGTGCTGAACACTTTAGAAGTATTCTCTTATTTGAGACTGACACAGACCCTAGCAGGTAGGCACTATCATTAACCCCATGTTACAGTGGAGGAAACTGAAGCAAACCCTGCACCCAGGGTTTCTTTACAGGCTGCTTCATACAGTCAGCATCTGAAGCTAGATTTGAACACAGATCTTCCTGACTCCGGGACTAGTGCTCTATCCAGTCCACTACCTAGCTAGCTCAAGGCTGTCCCTAAACTCAGGTTGCTGGGACTGGAACCCAGAGGAAAAGGCCTCAGGAGAATTGGGAATTGCAGCAAAAAGTAACTCCAAACCACTTGTCAGGTAACTTGTAGAAGGGCTTTTAATTCCTGCATGAATTACCCTGGCTATCCTTTCTCTGGAGTCCTTTCCAGCTCTGAGCTCCTGTGATCAGTGTGGTACAGGAAAAAGGGCACCAGGTTTGAAATCAGGGGGTTGGGGTTCAAATATGGCTTCTCCTACTTGTGCGTGTGACCTCAGGAAAGTCAGTTCATGCATCGGCTACACATTCATCTGTAAAGTGCAGTTAGGACAAAAGGAACTTTAAGGGTCTCAAGAGCCAACAGAAAGATGCTGTGACATGTCGTCCCTGCCCACCGCACATAGCTCCTTTATCCTCAAGACCTCCTTCCTGGGAGACAGGCAGGCTATTCAAACTCTGGTGGGCTGAACATCTGGATTTAGCAGCAGCTCGGGGATAGAGCTGGGGGTCAGGACACCTGAGTTCTGGCCCTACCACTGGCTTTGTGTGACTTTGTCAATCCTCTTTGACCCCTGGGAGAAGAAACCGGAACTCTCGCCCCACTCTGCCAGAAACTTCTTGTGTTACCGCAGACCAGTTCCCCTAGCCTCTTGGGGCAGAGTGTGTCCATCGATCAGGTGTGGTATAGTGAGTAAGCCACTGGACTCAGAGGCAGAAAAACCCTGGTTTAAATCTTGCCTCTGACACTTACTGTGACTCTGTGCCTGGCACATGGTAAATGCTTAATAATAAATGTTTGTTGGCATGTTGACTGACTGTGACTCCTCTGTAAAGTGAAGTAGTTGAACTTGGTGACCACTAAGGTCCTTTTCCAATTCTAAATCTTGGCTATGATCCCATTTACATGTCAGCTATTATTTCTGAAAAAATAAATGGGCAGTGAAGACAAACTGTGTTTGCTTTCCAAAAGCCGGTCCTGGAGTGAGACGCTCTTTTCTTTGAGATTCATGATTCTCACCCAATCTGATGAGATGGATATACCCAGAAATTCAGTAATTCAGGGTATAAAATTTGGACCTGCCTACTGTGATCTGTGGTGGGCTGCTGCCCCCTAGTGGTCAACCAAGATATTAAAGAGTAACCGTCCCAGGTTGGCTTCTCCATTATATCCATCACTTGACAGGAGGATAGTCAGGAAGGAGTGGGCAAAAAAGTGTTTGTGAGTCATTGAAGCTAGAGCTGTGGAAATGAATTTGTGTGCTCAGGGTAAATGTTGAAGAGGATGTGGAGAAACTGGGGCACTAATTCATTGTTGGTGGAATTGTGAAATGATCCAAATACTCCAGTATCTTTGCCAAGAAAACCTCAAATGGGGTGATGAAGACTTGGACATGACTAAAAACAACTGAACCAAAAAAAAATTATAAAAACCATTCTCGTGCAGACCTTCATCACCTCACACCTGGACTATTGCAGTGACTGCTGGTGAGTCAGCCTGCCTCAAGTCTCTCCCCACTCCAGCCCTTCAGATCTCATCATGTCATCCTCCTACTCAATAAACTCTAGTGGCTTCCTATGGCCTCCAGATACAAATGCAAAATACTGTCCAGAATTCAAAGCCTTTTATGACCTAACCCCCTCTTACCTTTCCAGTCTTCTTACACTACGCCTTACTGTGGGACAGGTACTCTTTCGGAAACAAGACCCTCCATGTCTTAGCTCTGGGCATTCTTTCTGGGTGTACCCCATTCCTGGAATATTCTCCTTCCATGTTCTGATTGTTGCCCTCCCAGGCTTCCTCTAAATCCCAACTCAAATCCCACCTTCTACCCAAAGCCTTCCCCAACCCCTCTTAATTCCAGTGCCTGTCCTCTGTTCATTTCCTATATATAGCTAGCTTTTTTTGTTTAAATTTTTATTTTTATGTAGGGAAAAATCAAATATACATTTAACCCAATTTGGTTGCAAGTTCCTTAGCTTTTGCCTTTTCCAGCTTGGCAATACGAGCCACCGATTTTGGACCCAGAACATTGCCACCCCAGTGACGACGTATCTCATCATATCTGTCATTGTAATTGGTTTTGATGGCTTCTACCAGCTTAGCCAGGGCTCCCTTATCTTCAGGATTAACCTGTGTGAAGGCAATGCTTGTGCAGGTCTTTCTATGAACTAAGCAACCCAGTCTGGCTTTACCTTTGATAATACAGTAAGGAACCCCCATTTTTCG